>PVIU01021020.1:0-32593 GCA_004026605.1 Ondatra zibethicus | reverse complement strand
GCCCCCCACTTTGCCTGGGCATCACAGAAGAGTTGGCCCTGGAGGCATGAGTCCAGGAGAACTGGCCCTGCCCCTCAACAGTGATGAGATGATGTATAAGAGAGCTGACCCAACCCCTTGCCTGGGCAGTGTGGGAGACCTGGCCCAGAGGGCATTAAAATAGAGTGCTGGCCCTGCCCCTTGCCAGCTGCAGTAATTGCGAGAGCAGTCCTTCATCTGGTCTGGCCTGGGCAATGCAGTAGAGATGGCCCTGGTGGTATGGGTAAGGAAGAGCTGGCTTCAAGGGTATGAGAGCAAGAGAGGAGATCCTCCCCCTTGCCAGTTGCCATAGGCAGGAGATTCAACCCCAACCCTCACCTGGGTAAAGCAGGAGAGCTGGCCCTGGTGGAACCGGTGCAGGAGAGTGGGCAGACTGACCAACTTAGCTACTACCCAGGCCAAGATCAAGGCTTTGAGTTAGCCCAACCCAACATCTACCCTGTTCCTGAGGTCCTGTAGTGTGTGAAGGGGCCCTGTCCTGTAGAATCAAATTGCAGGATCTCCTGACAGAAGACAACAACAGGATATCTGAGAGGAGTCCCAGTGAGGATCCAGTATTAACAGTGTAGAAGAAACCATATGGCCCAATGGTTAACATTTACAATTGCAGTTAATATTTACAAGTAAAGCTGTTTGGGCAAAAGTGTATACTGTATGATACATTGTAACACTATAGCTTCCACTTCGAGATTTTCTTTGTTGTTGTTGATAATGTCTTCTGGGATGAGGGGAGGTTGCAAGGATGGAGAGCAGGTATGGAGGCACAGGAAGATAAATGTGATTGTGATGTGGAAGGTGATATATGCTGTGAATATGTTTTATTGCCATTGGTTCATAAAGAAGCTGCTTTTGGCCAATAGCTTAACAGAGTAAAGCCAGGCTAAAAGAGATATATAGAGAGAGAGAATAGGCAGAGTCAGGGAGAAGCCATGTAGCCGCATGCAGGAGACAGACGTCTCCACCGGATTCCACTGGAACTTTGCCGGTAAGCCACAGCCACATGGCGATATACAGATTAATAGAAAAGGGTTAATTTAATATATAGGAGTGAGCCAGAAAAATACTTAAGTTACTGGCAAAACATTACTGTAATTAATACTGATTTCTGTGTGATTATTTCTGGAGTCTGGGCAGCCGGGAAATGAACAAGCACCCTCTTCCAACAGGATTGGAGTTCAGGATGTAAAATAATAATCAATAAAATGCTTTTTAAAAAACAATGATAATTTGCTTTAATACAAAAGGCATCCCCCCTTCGACTGAAGAATGGATAAGGAAAATGTGGTACATTTACACAATGGAGTACTACACAGCAGAAAAAAAAAACATCTTGAATTTTGCAGGAAATGGATGGAGCTAGAAAACATCATTTTGAGTGCGGTAACTCAGACACAGAAAGACAATTATCACATGTACTCACTCATAGGTGGTTTTTAAACATAAAGCAAAGAAACCCACAAATCACAATCCCAGAGAACCTAGACAACAATGAGGACCCTAAGAATGACATACAAAGATCGAATCTACACGAGTAGTATAAAGACAAGATCTCCTGAGTAAATTGGGAGCATGGGGACCTTGGGAGAGGGTTGAAGGGGAGGGAAGAGGCAGGGAGGGGATCAGAGAAAAATGTAAAGCTCAACAAACATCAATTAAAAAAAAAGGGAAAAAAAGCATCCCCAAGGATAGATATAGTTGTAATAATGAAGTGTGCAAATACTGAAGTCATTACTCAACCACAAACAAAACACTCACAACTCTTTAGGGCTCAGGCAATATTTCAGAAGAGAGGGCAGAAAGAATGTATGAGTCAGAGATATGTAGAGGATTGAACCTTCCTAACACAGAGCAGCAATGTGGATCACAAACTCACAGCTACTGTGCCTGTTGGTACTGGGACCAAGCAGTTGACCTTTCTAACAGTCACACAGGTGTTCACAGAAGTACAATTCCCAAACACTCAAAATATGGAATCCACCTAAATGTCCACCAAAGGATGAATATATTTTAACACTCCATCAGGGCCAGAAAAATGGATTAACATTTAAGAGTACATGTTGCTCTTTTTAAAATTTTTTTATTAATTTTTATTGAGCTCCACATTTTTCTCTGCTCCCCTCCCTGCCTCTTCCCTCTCCCCTTTAGCCTTCCCCCAAGGTCCCCATGCTCTCAATTTACTCAGGAAATCTTGTCTTTTCTACTTCCCATGTAGATTAGATCTATGTAAGTCTCTCTTAGTGTCCTTATTGTTGTCTAAGTTCTCTGGGATTATGGTTTATAGGCTGGTTTTCTTTGCTTTATGTTTAAAAACCACCTATGAGTGAGTACATGTGATAATTGTCTTTCTGTGTCTGGATTACCTCATTCAAAATAATGTTTTCTAGCTCCATCCATTTTCCTGCAAAATTTAAGCTGACATTATTTTTTTCTGCTGTGTAGTACTCCATTGTGTAAATGTACCACATTTTCCTTATCCATTCTTTGGTCAAGGGGCATTTAGGTTGTTTCCAGGTTCACATACTGCTCTTGTAGAGGACCCTAGTTATGTTCTTAACACCTACTTAAGGCAGTTAATAACTACCTATAACTCTAGCTCCAGGGAGCTGACTTCCTCTTGTGATCTCTGTGGGGACTGGCACTCACATGGGCATACCCACAAGCAGGTACGTGCAAGACATATTAGTGAAAATAAATAAAATCATTTTTAAAAATCATTCAATCCCATTGTACAATATAAAAATCACATGATATTATCTTTCAATTTAAAGATAACTAAACTTTTTAAATAATAAACAGTAAAGATAAGTTTCATTCCTACAGATAGCATAAATTATAATTTCAAATTATATTGAGATGATCCAGTTTAGTTTTTAAAACGAATTTCTAATTATATTTTAAACATTTGATTACATATTATTTAAGAAAAGTACATTAAACTATGTTATTGATTAATTTTTCTTAAAGAGAATGTGTTTTATAAACACTTTTAAGAAATGGTAAATCACTAGCAAGCCAGTGCCCCTTAGTGGGCCTTCCCATTGCCTGTTTTCTCCCTCTATTAAAGATGGTATAAAGCTTAATCAAGGTAATTACTTCCTTGCTTGTTTTATAAAGATTTTACCACCTAACCATGTTTCCCTAATGAGCACAGTCTAATTTTTCCTCATTTTTCATTTTGCATTTTAAATATAATCTTCCATTGCTGGTTCTGATAAAGCACAACTTCTCATAATAAACTCAGGTCATGAAGATGTAAACTTCTGGAAGTCACATTAAGAAGACCACATGGAAGTGATCAGCAGACAAGCAGCTACAAAACGCAAGTAAACAACAAAGAACACACTGGATAAAACCTTACCGCTAAGGGTGAAATCTGCAATAGCAAAGCTGGCTCCCTAGGGACAATCATTGGTCCATGGTGTTAGGAATCATATCAGAAAGCCACACAGGCTTCAGTTCCCAGAGAAAAGGCTTTGTGACTACTAACACATTTAGAAAGACATCCATTAAAAAAAGTATAGAGATTAGCAATTTATGGATTGCATTCAGAGCGAGTTCCAGGGCAGGCAGAGCTACATAGAGAAAACCTGGCTTGAAAAATCAAAAAGAAAAAAAAACTATTACAATAAAACTGCCTTAATAAACTGTCAACAAATAAGTAGATAAATATTCCAATATATGATGGATAAGGCATGCCCTACTAGAAAAGATTGAAGGATAAACAAAATAAGGGACCCAATGAGTTGCTGGGAACTTTTTAAATCAGATCATTGAGAAAGACTTCTCTATGAAGTCATATTTGAAGATGATTTAAGTGAAATGAAGGAATTAATGTCCTCATAATTAAATGGGGAAGTATTCTAGGCAAAGTCCTGTGGAAGACGTGAGCTCACTTTATTACTGAGCAGTAAGAACACGAGCACAGCTGGTGCAAGGATGCAGGTGATCAGATGATCAGGATTACACTGCATGAGCCTGTGATGCATTATTTGGATTTTATTCTGCATGTTTTGGAACAACATTGAAGCATGTGAGTGGAGTCTGACACAGCCTAATTTATTAATAACATGTTACTCAGTGCTGCACTGCTGTAAAAACTGTCTGAAGTCATCAATTTACAAAAAGAAAGTTGTGTTTGTTTGTTTATTTGCATTTAGAGATATAGAGGTTTCAATCCAGGATCTGTTGGCCCCATTGATTTGGATCAGCGACAAGGCAGAACATTTTGGTGGAAAGGAGTAAAAGAATAAAGAACATCTCTAGATGGAGTCACGCCAGTGTCTCCTCCCTTCAAAGGTAGTTCAGCTTTGCGGATCAATCACCTGGACAATGGGCCACCTCAGAGATATGGACCCACCTTAAGTCATGCCAAAAAGATAAGACGAATAACCAGACAGTTAATTAAATTACTTTCACTTCCTAGAATTCCTGCCCCTTAGCATAGTCCCTCCAAGGTCCTAAGATGGTCCTTGTGGTCTGTCCACCTGTCCGAATCCTAAGTAAAACATAGCTTCTTTTTTTTCCTCTTAGGGATGCTGGCCAGAGCCTCAGTGTGCTTTCTCCAGTAGTTTGGGCTTTTTCATCTGTTCTCCAAAGCTCCTGTCTTCACCATGAGGCTGCTTGACCTTCATGTAACTGACATCTTTGCCAGTTTAATTCAAAAGACATAACTTTCCCTTTTCTTCTCCATTCTCCTAATCCAAACACCTGCCAAGATTTACAGTTCACCTTCCCTCTGGTTTTTTTTGTTGTTGTTGTTGTTTCCTTTTTAAACTAAAGTTGTCCTCAAGTTTCCATTTAAGTCCATTCTTATTTTTTTTTAATCAATGAGATTTAAGAATCCCAAAGGGAGCTCCAGTTTCCTGATGTCATCTGGCAACCACCAAGGGGTTCCCCAAATTTTCTGGGGAAACAGAAGCCACTAACCTCATTATCAGCATCAAATAATGAAGAGAGAGAGACTGGGGCCCCAGAATCCACTTCAAGTGCACATCTGCCATGAGCCAAAGAAACCCTACCAGAAGTCACCCCTTAAAAGTTCTCCACCTTCCAATACAAGAACCATACCTTTCACAATGGCCTGGGAGGAATGTTCCAGACTCTAACAAACTGCTGTATGTTTCTTATTTTTGTTTCTAAGGATTTCTTATTGGAGAAAAGGTAATGGTGGAGGCAGTTTGAAGTCGAGAGGCTGTGGCTAAATTTCAGATGGAGATGTAGCAAGGGACTGGGTTGGGCAGAGGATGGAATGATGTGAACAAACGCCTTGGAGACTTGTGGAAGTCAGCATAGTGAAGGAAGTAGCAGGGAATCTTAGAGAAGGCATTGAAAAATTAGGGTTGACAGCATGAGGAATTCTGACTGGCAGAAACGCAGGCTCTGGGTACAAAATTAAGATGAAAGGAAGATGAGTTCAACTACTTAGGAAGTTCTTGCTAGATCAGGGGTTGTCAACCTTCCTAATGCTTTGAACCCTTTAATGAGGTTTCTCATGTTGCTAAGTCATAAATATAATTTTGTTATTGTTATGAATAATAATGTAAATATTTGATATGCAGGATATATGATATGTAACCCTAAAAGGGTTACTACCCACAAGTTGAGAACTGCTGTACTAGACAGACCAGGTGGAGTGAAGAATAGTGGTGCTTTGGAACTAACTCACATAGTCAGCTTCAAACAATATCGGAATAAGGATTTTTGAGATGTAAATATTAAATTTCCAAGTTTTTTTGGCTGCTTTGCTATGAGGAATATTTCAGAGGAAGAAGGATACAGAGAAGAAGAGCATTGCACCACTAATAAGAATAAATATACTTCATAGTCCCTAAGGTGACTGGTAACTCTGTTCCAGTGACGGATGGAATGGAGTTGGGTCGTACGGAAGTGCTATAGTCACAAAGTTTCTGCTTAGAGGGGGTGAACTCATCGGCATCATTTTGCATTCAAAGCAGGTCCCCTGGAGAGATGCCCACACTTAATAGCTGACTGGAATCCTCAGCAGGGAAGTATCATATCTAGATCTCAATAGGTATCACAGCAGTAGGTAGTTGTTAATGGAGAGTAACACTCTCTCTATAACCAACTATGGCATGGCTTCCTAGAAAGCATTATTCATCCTGGTTCTAAATGAAAACCAAAGACATAAGAAAGAAAAATATTACCGAGCTAATTATGTAAGAGATAACGAGACATTAGCAAATATATATGGTTAAACTTTAAGATTTCAAGTTACTACCAGGAGTAGTATACACCGGCAACCCCTGGACTTGAGCTAAACAATCAGGAATTTGAGGCTACTCTGAGCTGTATAGTAGTTTCAGATCAGCCTTGGAAGTATAACAAGAACCCCTTTCAAAAATGAGGGTTGAAAGACTGTTAAAAGTTTCAAAGCATACAAAGATAGTCATCTTTGAGGAGGATTTGTTCAAAGATTAAGTTCATTGAGCCTGAGAATTTTGACATTTACAAGATGCTTAATTATTGACAATAAGGTGCCTAAGATGGGGTGGTTGAGCAGGCATATTCTTCTTAATGTAATGAAATAGAAATATCCTTCCCCACCCAGAGGTCTTATCTCAAACTTATTCCCATTTCTAGCTCTGTCTCATTCTCTTCAGATTACCCAGAACCGTTGCTTCATCTGCATCTTTTCCCAGTATGTTCTTTTTTTTCAATTGTTTTTATTGAGCTATATATTTTTCTCCACTCTCCTCCCTTTCTCCCCCTCCCCTTCTACCCTCTCTCATGATCCCCACACTCCCAATTTACTCAGGAGATCTTGTCTTTTTCTATTTCCCATAGATCCATGTATGTCTCTCAGGGTTCTCCTTGTTGTCTAGGTTCTCTGGGATTGTTAATTGCAGGCTGATTTTTCTTTACTTTATGTCTAAAACCACTGATGAGAGAGTACATATGATATTTGTCTTTCTGGGTCTGGGTTACCTCACTCAATATGATGTTTTCTAGATCCATCCATTTGCCTGCACGTTTCAAGATGTCTTTTTTCCCTCTGTGTAATTCTTCATTGTGTAAATGTACCATATCTTCTTTATCCACCCTTCAGTTAAGGGGCATTTAGGTTTCTTCTAGGTTCCAGATATGACAAATAATACTATTAAAAACACAGCTGAGCACATGTCCTTCTGGTATGACAGAACATCCTTTGTGTATATACCCAAACGTGGTATTGCTGGGTCTTGAGGTAGGTTGTTTCCTAACTTTCTGAGAAATTGCCATTCTGATTTCCAAAGCAGCTGTACCAATTTGCACTCCCACTAGCAATTTAGGAGTATTTTCTTTACCCCACATCCTCTCCAGCATAAGCTGCTTTTGATCTTGGCCATTCTGACAAGTATAAGATAGAATCTCAGAGTTGTTTTGATTTGCATTTCTCTGTTGTCTAAAGATGTTGAGCATTTCCTTAAGTGTCTTTCAGCCATTTTAGATTTCTCTGTTGAGCGTTCTATGTTAAGTTTTGTACTCCAGTATGTTCTTATGAGCAGTATTTTATTTACTGGAATCTGCACTATGACATCTTGTGACATCTTTCACAAGGTGAAAGTTCCTCGTGCACATTTCACAATTAATGTCTCTTGTAATTTCTAACAGTGTATATTCTCTTGATTTTTGTGGACTCTCTTTTTTGTTTGGCCTCTTTCACTCAACATTAGATTATAAGTCATCCATTCCAAATATTGTAAAGAAGTCTATTGTGTGCACAAAAGTCATTCTGCATGGGAGATATTCTCAGTGCGGCTACTATAGAGGAGATTTAGTTCATGTCCTCAGAAAGTATCACTTAAAGATTTCTTCATATCAATACCTTTATTTAGGAAGACTGGATTATGGGATCTCTTAACATTTTCTGAAGCTTTTGGCTTCGCAGTTATTAAGACCTGAACATGTGCATAGCACTTTCCAAGGAAACAAGGCCTGCTTCCAAGCCTGGTACTTTGTCCTTTATTAAGTTTGGATTCTTTAATCCTCCTTTCTTCTTCCATTCCCTGCTGCCTTATCCCTTATCTTCATCAACCACTCATTTCAAATAACTGCAGTTAAGGGAATTTTATGCTCTGTGGAGCATTAATGGCCAGAAGGTAGTGGGAGACATTTAAAGGACAGGAAGGTGTTCAGCAGACTCGCTCACAGCCCAAATGGTCATGAGTCTGAACAGAAACATCCCTGGTGGAACAACAGAAAACAGAGAGGTTATCTTTTATTATGGAACTTTAGGGCAGACATGCTTGCAAGCTATTAAAGCCCAGCCCTTGTCAACTGACACAACATGGGAAGGGAGCCAACGGGAAGCCTCAAGTGTCAAGATAAGGCACAACCTACATGCCCCCACCCAGGATGCCAAGGCAGCACAGTACTTCTTTCTTTAGAAACAGTGAGAACTGAGCTTCCCATGACGAAATTGAGAACCATGACAATGGAAAACCAAACTTCAACATCCCACTTTCCACTGTCAAGTGTGCATCTGTCCCTCCATTCTGTATATAAGCAGTTATTTCTGTGCCTTGGAGCTGACTATCTCTAAAGTTAAGGATATTTATTAATTGTAAATCATCCCAAAACTTAAGTATAGGGCCTCTTGAACCTAATGTGAAAATTTATGTAAAAACAATGTGAAAATTAGAAATGCAATTGACACATTTTTTAAAGTCAGAACTGTAACACTATGTCTAGTCAAGCAGACTGCTCATTTGCAAGTTGTCTACATGCAAAGCATGGAAGGTTGAGATCTCCTTAGAGAGTCATTTCAAGTTGGGTAACAGCTTTGTTCTGAACTTACTTTCTGCACTCTTCACTTTGTCTTATCTTTTTCCAGCACTGTGGCAAAGGAAATCAATGTGGAGATTCCTCAAAAGCTAGGAATAAAATTCCCTTATGTCATAGCTGATCACTCCTGGGTGGGTATCCAGAGGCCACCAAGTCAATACACCACAGAGACACTTTCACATACATGGATATTACAGCACTACACACAAGACCCAAGTTATGAGATCGGCCTCTATCTTATTCTCGGTCTGTCAAAAGAGAAATAGATAAAGAAATGGTGGTATAGTTATGCATTGGAGTTTTATTCAGTTAGGAAAAAAATGGAATAAAATTACGTATTTTGCTGAAAAAATGATGCAAGTAGACATGATCATATTAAACAAAACAATCCATATTCAGAAAGACAAACATCTCATGTTCTCTCATTGAAACTCCTAGAGTCTATAAAGATACATAAAATCACTTATTTATATGACAGAAAAACAGAAGCAGGATTGGGAGAAACTGAGAGAGGGAAGGGGGGAGTGGGGCCAAAGTTCTTGATCTACTTAAAAGAAAATGCCTTTATGAAACCTGTCACTGTGGAATATACACCAATTAAAAATATTGACATATTTGTAGCTATCAAAAAAATCACAATTAGAAACCTTCTTTATTAGAAACAATATGACCATTCTTACATAATTAAGTGAAATAAATACATTTATTTGAAAAAGGAAGAGGAAAGATGAAGAGGAAGAAGATCTGTTGTCAGATGACCAGCCCAGCCACAATCTCAGCCACAACAATGAAGCATGTTGCCCTGGTCAGCCCTGGCATTCAAAGGAGGGAGTCTAATGTTAGGTGCTTCGACCTCATAGTACAGCCTTTCTGCTTAGCAGAAATGTACAAACCTAAAGCGTTCTAGCCTAGGTCTCAAATTTTGCTTGACAGACAAAAAAAAAATCTGATGAAATAAATAGGCTGTATGGATTAAGGTGGTTAGGTTACCTCTTTTACTTTTACTTAAAGGATTAGGTAAAGCAAGACAGAGAGGAGGGGAAAATTGTGCTGGCAAGTACACCCAGGCAGCAGCAGGGGGCGCACCCCACTTGCATGCCTTGGGGTTAGCTAGGACCAAGTGAGGAAATGGGGCAGAGGTCAATCAATCCTGGGAGATTCTTGGTGAGGTACAGCCAGGAGCCAAAGGAGAGGCCTTCCTGGGAAACCTAGTTAATCATTTAGCCACAAGGTGAGGCAGGTAGTGGGAGAGAAGAAAGGATCTCCTAGAAGCTGACTTCCAGACAATTGAATCCTGTCTAGTCAATCAGGGGCTGGATTTGGCAGAGCCAATTGCAGCCCACCCACTGGAGAAAGCATTTAGCAACCTAAGAGTTGAAGAAGACATTCCCGGGACAGAAGTTATATCAACAAGGAGAAGGAATCAATGACCAGTTAAGGAAATAGCTCTGATCATGTCAGCAACTCAACCGTAGATTAAAGGGATGGTGTCTCCAGGCCCCAGCTGCTAGGACCTGCGGTTGTTTTCTCTTCTGTCTGGTGGTCCAGTGGTGATAAGAAAGCCATTCTTTTGTTCCTCACAGGAGGCTTCTGAGTGTGAGTAGTCAGACTTGACTATCAGGTACAACCGATGACACAATCAAAGCCCCGACCATTCTCAACATCGATACCATCAGCCTTGAGCTTCATCGGAAACAAAGTCCAGCCCTGATTGGGAGACTCAAAACCTGCATTTTAACAACGCTTCCCACCCACACGCTTTGCACACTAGGATCTTGGGCACACTGGATTCTAAGACACTATTCTAAGTTTGTTTGTTTGTTTTTTGGTTTTTTGTTTCTTTCTTTATTCATTTATTGTTAGGGGGTTCCTTTTCCTTGGGGAGAGATGAAAAAAGAGTCTCATTCTGCAGTCCACGTGGCCTTGAACTAAACACCCTCATGCTTCATTCTCTGCACATTACTGAGACTACAAATATGTGCTATAGCATATCCTATTCTAATGTTGGGTTTTAAACAACAGAGAATTGGACCATTTCTTCTCTGCTTATTTCTGTGTCTTCCCAATATATCTAATTATAGTGTTTTGTCCATCCATCACAAAGATAACTACTTAATATTTTCAACAACCTTCTAGAATCCCTTTCCTTTTACACACACACACACACACACACACACACACACACACACCAATTTTAATTCCTGACTCTAAGCACAAATAAAGATACTGTCACTTTGACCTAATCCATAGTTCATCCTTCTAAATAACTGTATTGTCTCTATCTATAAAGCACTCTGTTGCCATGGCAATACATGCATAGTTGCATGTGTAAGTAATTGAGGACTGCTGCATATGACAGACACTCTCCAGCAGAAGACATCTGTACCTTCAAGTGTTCATCACCCTCCCTAAGTTTTCTTCCCACCCTTTGAAGTCTCCAGAACATACATATGTTTTATGGACACTTGTAGTAGTACATACAAGAAAGAATGACCATGTGAGAGCTATTGTAAGAAAGCAGGAAATCTCCTTCAGTCTGTTGTCAATTTGTAATGTAGCTTGGCACAGGGTTATTGGTTTTTGTTTTAATGTAATTTTCAAAGACCCAGTCCTCCCTACTTAAAGTGAGAGGAGGGAATAACACGCTTTCCTATACTTCAACCCTTAGAATGCTCAACAATTCAGAGTTTACTTTAATTTTAACTAATTATTCAGCAAACCTTCCAGGCATTAAACATTAACATGGCTATTTTATGTGTCTCAGTTCATTATCCTGCCAATAAATGATTAATTATAACTTTCTGTCTTGGCCAGTAGTTTTTCTGGACTTTTATGATTCATTAGTTGTGCTATGTTGGAATTCAGCCTCTCGAAACTGGCTTACTAGCATTTATTGTTTTTTATTGCTTCTCTAACGTGTCTTTAGAAAGAGACACTAAGTACCACATGTTTAGAAAGGGTTTAAAAGTTTGACGTGTTAAATAAGGGTTACGCAGGTGGCAGTAGATACAGAACCAGGGAACAGGTGCTTCTGTGGACTTGGCCATTTGAACAGCACAGTCAATGATGGATAATTCCTCCGTCTGTCCTCCCAATGCAACTGTCTGCGAAGGCGATTCCTGCTTAGCACCTGAGAGCAACTTCAATGCCATTCTCAGTGTGGTGATGAGCTCTGTGCTCACCATCCTCCTGGCCATGGTGATGTTTTCCATGGGGTGCAATGTGGAAATCCACAAGTTCCTGGGACATATAAGACGGCCATGGGGCATCTTCGTGGGCTTCCTCTGTCAGTTTGGAATCATGCCTCTCACAGGCTTCATCCTGTCCGTGGCATTTGGCATCCTCCCGGTACAAGCTGTGGTGGTACTAATCATGGGTTGCTGTCCTGGAGGGACTGCCTCTAATATCTTGGCCTATTGGGTAGATGGTGACATGGACCTCAGGTAAGACAGAGGCATCTGCAACTCCTGCAGTCTTTGGGGGTTAAGCTTGGAAACCTTTATAATTTCCAATATCCGTTTGATCAGACTGACTAGATGTCTGACTAAGGAGTTAAATGGTAAGAATTAGTGCATCTTCTGGGATAGCTGCTTCACTGTTAGAACTGGGAACTTTCCTTTTGTACCTGTGCATTTTTGTAGCTATCATCCTGAAACAAAACAGTGATTTAGATTTTTATTTTGTTTCCTTAATAGTTTTAGTTAGCGCACAAAGAAAAAGGTTTCTGTGTGACATTTGTATACACATATATCATTGTGCTTTGCTCTTAATCACCCCTCATTACCATCCTAGTTCCTCTCTCTCTCTTTTGCTAAACCACTTCCTGCTTTCCTGTCACATACCTTCCATTGCCTTCTCTGTTCTTTCCTTGCTTTCGACTTCCGGCTCTACCCTGATAGTTCACTCTCTACCATGTCCTGTGTGTATATGACTATGTGTGAATATGTAAATCTAAATCTAGATATGTATCTGAGGAGAAGCCTTGGTATCTGTCTTTCTTAGTCTGGATTACTATGCTTTCACGTTGAATTCTAACTCACTTAATCATAAATTTAATTATCTCTTAGAATAGACTCCAAGTTTGTTTTTGTTTAATTAAATAATTCTTTTCCAATCTACAACTGTAACTGAGAAAGTCTTGTTGTAATGGAATAAGGAGGAACTTTCTTTTTTATAACAAGGAGGTCTGAGTGCAAATACAAGCTCAAACTCTCTGACCAACATTAGCTCCACCAAACTGTCTGTTCTTTGGACAAAATACTTCTTGGTACAAACTAATGGAGAATACATAACTTCACTTTATCTCGACTGGCACTAAAAGGAAAAAAATCTTCAGCAGTAATTTTTAGTTATGCTTATTTCTCTATAAAATGAAGAGAAAACAATTTCTCTGTTTTTCAACAAATCTAACTGTACTGTTTGTCCAGTCCAACCTGTATCAGTTTGAACTAGCACTGGGAAGGAGGGAAGAAGATGAAGCATCAGTGGAACTAAAGCAGGAGTTTTAATTCTGAAAGTCAGACATCCAAGTGTCACTTTCCTCATCTCCTGATGAAGACATGCATTTCAGTTAAGCATTGAGCTGTTCAAGAATCATGTGCTTATTAAATATTGGATAACCTGCTATCAGCTCTGTTAGTCCCTGGCTGCCTGGTGAGGACTAGGGAACTGGCCATCAACTCCCAATTGGTGCTAGTTTCTGATGCCTTAGAAAACAAAGAATATGCATTGTTCATTTTTCCATAGGGACATGGAATTGCTGCCTAGCAACAAATATTCCTTTTCTTAAAGAAAAACCCTGTAAAAGAACACAGAATCATAAACTCTATTGACATAGTTAATCTGTGAACCACAGTATAGTAATCAGGACTTTTTAGGCTTCTGCTCCATTAACCTGCACACACACACACACACACACACACACACACACACACACACAGAGTGAAATTTTCAGGAACTCATAATAACCAGAGTGTGAGGAATGACCCTGAGGATTTGACCTACACTAAATGGCTTCTTGATATTTATAAGTTTCAAACAATACAGCCAGTGCAACCTGTACCTGAACATAATAATGTCACACATTAAGGCTAAACATATGATCAGTTGTATAAGGTACCATATCAATTCCCTTGCATCACTTATGCTGAGTACAAATTACTCAGTAGTATAGTACAGAAGACATTACCATGTTCTACCACACAGTGAAAAATGTGCTACACCTCTGTCATAAAGAGGTGGCCATGCCTCAACGCAAGATGACATTAGGGACTGGAGAGATGTCTGAGGGACTAAGTACTTGCAGCTCTTGCAGATGACCTAAGTTTCACTCCCATATCAGGTGGATTAAAACTGTAACTCCAGTTCCAGGGGAGAGAATGACTTCTTTTGGCCTTTGTGAGCACCCTTATATACACACTCACACACGGTACAGGCACAAACACATAAATAAATAATAAATAAACAAAACATTAAATGAATGAATGAATGAATAAACAAATGGAGCTTTCTTTTTAAAAAGTGACCTTACACATTTTATGTTTGGGAAACAATGTTGAAAGATTTTTTTAAAAGAAAGTGAAGTCTCAGCTACTAAGTAACAGCCCTCCAGAACTTAATTCTTCTGGAGTGAGTGTTGGAAATCTAAGTCTCAGAATGATTTATATAGTTGCAACCTTATATACCACTAAGATTTCTAAGTCTGTATTCTTAGGACATTGCATGCTTCATCTTCACTTGAATTCTAGCAATGTCAGAAAAGATAATTTTAAACCAGCTATCTTTATTACTAGAGTTAACCATATAAAATACCTTCAAAAACATTGTCATTTTGCTTTGCCTTTCTTGGATGTGGTAACTGAAAGAAGAAACTATTTACCTGTCCTCATTATCTATTCTCAGAATTTCACAATCTCCAATTACTTAAAATAAATGTATTAATAAATAGAAATGGTGGTCCTTTCTTTAGCAGCAAATAGTATTTCTCTGATAATCTGAAACCTGGGATATTGCTTGTTATTTGATCAGTACACAGAAATTCTCAGTTAAGCTGTGTCATGGGTGTAATGTGCATAAATATATCAGGGAAAAATTAAGGGAGGCAGACAAGTGAATCTAGTAAAAGCAAAGGTTTATGGCTCAGAGATACTGAGATTTGCTTTCTCCTTTGCATCTCTGGGCTGTCCCCACACAAAGGTGGATATACGATATCTCCTTAGCCATAGCTTCAGCCACACCATGTAAAACTTTCCTTTAGTTCTATTCCATTCTACTTTTTTCAGCTGTCATATTCTCATTCATCTTTTCTTCAGTTTTCCCAACTCTTACTGTCTTATATACTCATTACTTTCTAGACTTTTTTCCAACCATGGCCTTGGTCTTTGGCTAATAATTGCATATTCCATATTCCACTTAGCTGTTCATTGATATTTTCAAGATCCATAACCCTCTGACCTGTCAGATAAATGCCTCCTCTTTCAAATACACATACGCTCATATCTTCTCTCCTGTGGGAGAACCAATCCAATCCCACTGGACTCTTTCTTTTATCTTTACTCACATTAAGCAAACTCCATTGCTTCCATGAAATATTGATTTTATTTTACTAGCTAGTGTTGATTAGATGCTAGTGTTTATCGGACACTTTGAGGCACCAAATATAAAGCTAAATCATTAAACAACATTGGTGTATTTTAACTCTCTAAAGAATTCTACGGTCTTCTGCATTGACAGATGAGAAAAATTAAGGTTTATAATCTTTGCCAAGGTCATCAAGTTGGTGAATCTAAGTGTCAGGTTTGGGATCCAGACTGAAAATATCTGCTGGTCTCTTCTTAGCGCTTGACTTTCGATCACATCATACCTACCTACCACCTGCACAATCTACAGAATCAGACGCATGTTTGCCGATATTTCAAAGATGGAGTTTTACTTTTGATGTGATTGTAGTGTTTTGTATTTATTTATCTTTGATTCCACTCAATTCCTCAACACATACCAACTCTTTAGTTATGAGTTTCATTTCTTCCATATATGTAAATGTTTTCCCTAGCAATTAAAAGACTGATGTAAGAAGAATTAAAACCAAATTGTATTTTTAATTTTCTAATTCATTAGAGTTTTTATAGTTCAAATGTGCTCTTTCAGAGGTATTTATTATTTTCAACATGTATGCCCTTTATAGAAATTAAATTTTTCCATAAAATTTATTTTTTGTTTTGTGAAGTTATTATTCTCCTTATTGTGAACCATTTTAACAGTATTTTTGTTCTTGTTTTTAGCTCAGATAACATCAAAGTCTGGACCCATCAACATTCCTCAACATCTTACTGTCAAATTTCCCACTACCTAAACCCTTCATTTTTCAACTTCCATCTTTTTCTCTCCCATGAAGTTTTACTAAGAAATTTCTCAAATCAAACTCAAAACCACAATACAATTTCTTAAGTTGGACAATAATTCTCATTCAAACTTTTATAAGACTATTTCAAAGTATAACAAGAGAGAAAAATCCTGACTTCCTTCTAATATCTATTCTTGTAGTTTAAAAACAAATGCCTCTTCCTCTTCACTATGAGCTGATAAGAAATCCTGTTCCCCTGAATTCCTTCCCCACTGTGAGGATATACTAGATGGCCAGCCCATAACAAAGGGCTTTTATTGGGAAGCAAGTTAAGAAAAGAATGCCAGAATGTTGAAAGAAGGAAGGAGGAGCAGATTTGAAAATTCCAGTGTGTTAGTTACAAAAATGATGATGCATTGCTAGTAAATGAATGTTTTGTATATTTGTTGCTTTTTAGTTGTTGAAGGTTTTTTTTTACTACAGGATGCTATCTTTAGTTTTCTACATTAAGTTCATCTATGACCACAATTAAATTTATGAAAAATTCTTTATTTCATTTTAGTTAGTGTGTAAAACAACGTATTTCATTATGATGTCTCAGTTCATACATTGCAATTGTCCTTCACTAAGATTTGCTGTTCCCAATGTCCTCCCCACACTTTCGCCCTGACCCCTTCTCCTCTGCCTTCAGGTCATTATATATCATTGTGTGACATTTTTCTGAGGAGATGTGAATAAACAGCTACTAATCATAGATAGAACACCAACAACAGAAGCAAAGAGATGATTATATGAAAATCTAGTTTAAGGAATCAATGAGTTTAATTGGCATTGCTTTTACAGGAACATGGACAACTCATAGTTAGCTACCCTACTAAAGAAAATATCTCTCATTCTCAAACAACCATTGACTGTATACATCCTTGTGGAGGTGCACAGCTCTGTGAGCAAACATGTCCCAGCCATGATAGAAAGTTAATAGGTCCAATCTTGTGAATGTTTCTCTCTGGTAATCACAGATGCTGACATACAAAAGGGAAATGGCCACAAATGGATATCGATAGATGATAGATAGATTGATAGATAGATAGATAGATAGATAGATAGATAGATAGATAGATAGACAGACAGACAGATGATAGATAGATAGATAGATAGATAGATAGATAGATAGATAGATGATAGACAGATAGATGATATAGATAGATAGATTATAGATGATAGCTAGCTAGCTAGATGATAATAGATAGATAGATAGATGATAGATAGATAGATAGATAGATAGATAGATGATAGATAGATAGATAGATGATAGATAGATAGATAGATAGATAGATAGATAGATAGATAGATAGATAGATGATAGATAATAGATAGGTAGGTAGATAGATGATAGACAGATAGATGATATAGATAGATAGGTGATAGCTAGATAGATAGATGATAGATAGATTGATTGATAGATAGATAGATATGGAGAGAGAGAGAGAGTCAGAGACATTGAGACACAGACATATATATGGACAGGGGTAGTTCTATATGTGGGTGAAAACATATGCTACTTGGTCTATCATTTCTCCCTGTCTTTAGAAAGTCTTTTAAATGCATCTTTCATATTAGTTTACTGTCACTGGTTTAGCTCTATTAACATAAACATTTTAATCACTTTAAAAAAAGATTGCTAAAGAAGTTAAGACCCCTGAATGACTTTGTTACTACCCATTATTTTGCCCAAATTATGCACATTTATTATCAGATGCATTGAGAGAAAATAATTTCTCTTCATATGCTTACTTTCCTTACAACTTGTTTGTACGTACTATAAATACAACTGACTTTCCTTTGGGTATTGTTCCAGAGACCAAACTCCACTGACTGTTTAATTATTTATATTGAGGTAATAGTGACAAAGAGAAGCCCAATTAATGCATTACCAAGATCCACACAGTAAGCGACATCACATTCTTCCAATCCAGTATGTGCCTTTGCAGTTCAAGTATTAAGTCCCTCTGTTCTACAAGCAGAGACTGTAACCCTGTGTCCAGGATATTTTAAGGAGGACCAAGAAGACCCCTACTCAAAAGTCTCTCATCCATACTCTGTTACAGTTCTGAGAATAGCATCATTTAATTTAAGAGATTCCTCCAGATCACAAAACAAAATCTTCCTACTCAGTCAGACACCCATAATAAACAATGTGTTTGCTGTTTTCTTATTGTTGACTCAAACAGTGATGTTACGTTAACTTTCCTATGGAAGTTGTGAGCAAACATCTATTCGCCTTGATAAGAGACCAAAGTAAGGATTTTACCCAAGTCCCACTTGTTGAACCAATGAGTTTACTAAACTTACTTAGAAAGTACAGAGAAGAGGTTACTCCTAGAAGTGTCAATAACCCCAAAACAGATGCATTATCACAACGTCCATACCATCATGGTCAGAATCTACCCCTGCAGTCAACCTTCCATTTCTTGCATGCTGTAGCAGCTCCCAATATTACTAGGATATTGGATGGGGCAAAAGGGAATGGGTTTCAGACTGTAATTCTGGGTAGGGTTCTGTGACCCTCCCAATACCCTTACTACAGGAAAATGTCACTGCTTCCATTACCATTATCAAGACTACTTAGCATCATACTGTTTGACTTATTTCATTGTCATGGCTACTACATCAAGGTAATTTCTATTCCCAGAGAATCTGGTCAGGTAGGTTGTGCTTAGAGGAAAAAAATCATATACAACAGGTTACAAGCTCAGACACTTGGTACCGTCTTCAAAAATTATTTTTATGTATCATTGACTGCCCTCTATGATCTGTGAAAACAGATTCTGAGGGAAGGATAATGCAAACTATGTGAGAAAACACCAAATACAGGTGACCCTGCCCAAAGCCAGGCACTTTACAAACATGACCACTGTGTATTTCTATTTCCATACAGAACGATGTGCTGATTGAGTCTCACCAAAATTGAAAATGAAAGCACACCTCCCCCTAGAAAACACAGGTGGTCACCTCAAGCTGTTTGTTTCATTCCAGTGTTAGCATGACCACTTGCTCCACACTGCTTGCCCTTGGAATGATGCCCCTTTGCCTCTTCCTCTATACCAAGACATGGGTCAACTCGGGGACAATTGTGATTCCTTATGATAGCATTGGTAAGTAATTTCTCTGCAGTATGTCACATATTATCCTCAAGATCTCTGCTTAGTCCCCGTTAGGATCTCTGGCCAAGTTCCAAGCTCACACACGTCATTTCCCTTTGACCTAGGGGCAAATCTTTTTCCCACATATAATTTCAGTATGAATTCACTCTGAGTTTGCTGAAATATTGAAAGAATGCAAATTCCAAAACTTGACTCCATGAAGAGAAACTAAATTTGCCTCAGTTCAAAATAACATGGAAAAAAAAACAGTTTTAGGAATGCAGTCTTAACCTAACAGTCTCCCCTGAGAATAATTAGGCTGCTGGCAAAAGGGGGCCATCATTTTTCCAGTGGTGGATTTATGGTAATGGGTCTTTGCACCAAATATTCAAATTGAAGAAACACACACACAAATAAAAACAAGCAAGCAAATAGCATGATTTCAGAGTAGTTGGTAGTCATGGGTGACAGATGGGGTACTTCTGAGTGAAATATATTATTCTCTATCCTCAACTGTAAGCCATATCTTGATATAAATATCAATTTAATGATACTCTCCATATTTTCATGTCCTGGAAGTCAAATTAGCTAGTTACTATTCTGTCTTTTTTTCATTTCAACTCCTAAATGTCTCCCATCTTGAAGAAACTTCTTTTCTGTTTTGGGGAGAAAAGAAATGGTAGAAAATAAAGCAGTTGGTATGACTGAGAGAACTACCAGCATGTGAAAAGCAGGCTGTCTCTCAGAACTGCCTTGACAGAAATGAGCTGTAGAGCATATAGGGCACAACACTGGTCAGCAGGTGTGCTGCATGTCAGTCCCTCTCTCTATTTTAATTTATTAATTAATTTTATATCCCAGCTGCAGTTTCCCCTCCCTCATACCTCCCATTCCCTCCTCCACCTCCCTCTGCTCCCCTGCAATTCACTCCTCTTTTTCTGTTAAGAAAGGGGCAGGCTGCCCATGGGTATCAAATAAGCATGGCATAGCAAGTTGCCATAAGACTAAACACCTCCCCTTGTATTTAAACTGGACAAAGCAAACCAGTATGAAGAACAGGTTCCCAAGAGCGAGCCTAAGCATTAGCGACAGCCCATGCTTCCATTGTTAGGAGTCCCACAAATACACCACCTTCAGGACTGACACATATATATTGAGGGACTAGGTGAGTCCCATACAGCCTCTCTGATTGTTGGTTCAGAGTCTGTGAGTTCTTATGAGCCAGTGAGTTTTCTTGTGCTGTCTTTGACAGTCTTTTTTATTGATTTTTTTGAGATCTTCATTTTTCTCTGCTCCCCTCCCTGCCTCTCCCCTCCCCTTCAACCCTCTCCTAAGGTCCCCATGCTCCCAATTTACTCAGGAGATCTTGTCTTTTTCTACTTCCCATGTAGATTAGATCTATGTATGTCTCTCGTAGGGTCCTCATTGTTGTCTAGGTTCTCTGCGATTGTGATTTTTTAAGCTAACTTTGCAAAGACTTCTTTCCTTATCTCTCTCAGAAAGGTTTGGGTCTACTATTAACAGGAACACACATTCAAGGTCAAACAGAAACTCCCCAAGATATTTTAAAAAGGAATTCCCTTAGGGTGGGAAACTAGACTAAAAGTCACTTCCATTTCAAGGAAAGATTATTTTCATGATTAAATGTGATTCAACCTATAGACAACTGAGTTAGAACAAATTTTGTGAGCACTGACTGTGAGACAATCTGTGTTGTAATTTTTCTCACCCCCACATTAAATAATGAGTTACTCCTGATTTCAATGAGGAATTACAGTGGCATTTCATTTGTATTTTAATAAATAAAACATGCTTGAGGATCAGAGAGTAAAACAGCCCCACTGGTCAGCCTTACAGACTGGGAAGTGGTAACCCACAACTTTAATCCCAGTGGCCACACTAGTTTGCCATAGATGCCAAGCAGTGCATTCCTTTAATCCCAGCGGTGCCTTTAATTCCAGAACTAGATAGGGTTACCAAACAGGAGGAGACAGTTTTTAGTCTCAGGCTCATTCTGATGTTCATGGAGGGAGGATCAGCATTTTGTACTGAGGCCAAGTAAGAGCCAGTGGCTGGATGCTTTGATTTTTAGATCTTCAGGATGAACACCAATTTCTCTCTCTGAGTTTTTATTAATCATGCTTCAGGGAATTTTGAATGTATAAGATACCTCTATTGACCTCTGAGTAACTCCCAAATATCAGTAGAATATTCTTTCAACAGGGTTTGGAGTGACATACAAATCCAAGTATGTATGCCCCTGCTCCCGTCTCAAACTCTCAGTGAAACTTTTCCTAGATTTGAATATTACCATCTGAACAATATTGTAGTGTTGGCTAACTAAAAAATTTTGATTGAATATTATTTGGTACTAAAGCAAATCATTGAAGCCTTAAAATAATCATCTTTTGATTTTCTATCCCTTCTGGGAGTATTAACAAATCAGAACTACTAAGTGGATAATTTATACCATATAATTTAAGTCAAATACATTTTGAGTTAGGTTTTGTTTTGTTTTGTAGCAAGGTATCACAATGTAGCTCTTGATCTCCTGAAACTTGATGTATAGACCAGGTTGCCCTTAAACTGACAGAGATCTTCTTGCCTCTTCCTCTCAAATTCTGTGATTAAAGATGTTGTCATGTTACTCAGTAAGACAGATAAATTATGAAAAGAGGAGAAAATGAGAAATGGATTAGCATGTCCATGGAAGAATTTTCTCATAATATGTCAAACGAAAGAACATAGAGAAGGCCAGAGGATTACAAAAAAGAAAGAAAGAAAAAGTAAAAGAAGTTTGAACACAAAAATTATTTGCTCACAACATCTGCCTAGGCAGTTCTCCAAACTGACCTTTTCTCTATTTGTTTTCTAGTCTTAATGAGTGAAAAAGCATGAGTTGACAGCCTCATGAGATGTTGTCATCACTTATAAATGAGGTTGTTCAGGTTTGGAGTAATTATTTAATTTGCCCCAGATTACTGCGGACCTGGAAATAGCTACTGCAAGGCTCTCTGCAGGGGCTGTGCTTGTGACACCTTCCACATTGCTCAGTGTGCCTCTCCCACTCTAAACATGATGCTGAGCCCTGAAGATGCTGCCATGTGGTTGAAAATAGGCCCCTCTAAAGTTGAGTCCTGAGAGCTGAACTGTGTCAGGAAGCTACACCACATAAATGAGTACCTGATGGCAGCATCCTTGTGCATATTACCGGGGCACAGTGAGACAGGCATCGTTGCACCCAGTTGTTTTGTAGTAAAACATAAGGAAGCTACAACTTTCAGTCCACATTATCATCTTTTCATTCTTCCTCTTCTCCTCTCCTTAATTTTTTTCTATTCCCATTTCTTAGCCTTAAATAAATAGCATGTGATGGTTTTGATATGTGTAAATATCTCCTTTGGGGTCTGTACAAACAGGCATCTTACACAGATAGCATGGACAATAAATAAGTAATGGGGAAGCCTGGAGAGGATAGAACCAGTTTCCCAGCCCCTGGACAGTAAGCATAAAGCACCTTCCCTCCATGGGCGGGAACCAACCACACTGGTAGGTGTGAAGAAGAACCAGACTGGTCCTTGGAGTCGCTGAGAACCTTAACTGGCTTACCCTGGCCCAGGAATTAAATTTTCTGTCATGGGTGGTCCTAAGCCATGTACATGTTGCCTTGTCACATTAGGCTCCCCCAAGATAGGAAGACTCTAGGCCAAAGGAGACAACCAGTTGTATCCGGATAATTTTATTTCAATGTCTGGAAACAATAAAATTTATGGTGTAGCCTAGAGATCCAAAAAAGGAAATCTCTTTAAAATGGTAGGAATAACCAAAGAGACTCTCTAGACTTTCTAGAAGACATAACCAATAAATCCAACAGTCTTTCCCACAGCTCTTCCTCTACCCTTTTCTCCTGAGCTTGAATAGTTCCTATCTTATTGTCCTCTTTTCCTTCTTTTTTCTTTCTTTTCTCCTATCTCTCTCTTAGTTATTAGTTTAATTCTGCTGAGTAATTTGGGAGCAACAATAGTTTTGATACATTGAAGAATTTGTTATTACATTCATTTTAAATGCATATCCATAGTCTATAGTTTATTGACCAGACCTGAGTCAATCTACCCAACACAAGGCAGACATCTACTCTCAAAATTTCAACATTTGGTTTTACTTACTCATACCACTTTAACAGAGTTTTGGAAAAGAAACAGTCCATGAGAAGTTGGAAGTATACAGTGCTCTGTTAAACAAAGGAACTATTGGGCAAAAAAGTGTTAAATAATATAGAGACACAAATCGTATGTCACAAGAATGGCAGTAAATTTCCCATGGTGAAATTGAAGTATGACTCTTTTATCTGGTTGGGTGAACACAGTGCTGTAAAGAATTATAATTACATGAGAGGTTGCCATATATATTATCACACAGAAATTTAGGGCCTGTTTTTTTATCTTATTCTCTCACAACTCTGACATAAATTTGAATAACTGAAATGAATTTTAAGTGAAGTGTGTTAGCCTTCAAAATTCCTATGGACATTAAGAAATTCTTTAATATTTTTTCCACTTTAAAATTTATAAGTGTTTATTTTTACCACCATGAATTAACAAGCTAGTGTAGAATACATCTACCTACACTACACAATATGCAGACACAGACATACACAAATACACACACACACACAAACTGTGGGGAGGTGTTTTTTCTGAAAATATAAAGACCTAACAGATGAAGGAAGCAAAAATGTTGGAAAATAAGATGAAAGTAGGTTGGTAATATAAGGAACTCTAAAATAGTCATCCCTGGATTGAGATAAATTATTTATATCATCATTTATCTACTGTTGTTAAATGGAATGGAGAAAGAGAGAGGGGTGTATAAAAATATATATGGATGTGTGAATTTGTGTGGGGGGTGGTATCTGTGTGCACATAATTCTACATTCTGTTTTCAGTGTTCAAGAAGACAGACAGGACAAGTAGCCTTTTCTAGGCTATTTGTATTTTCTTTTCCTCTTATTAATGCTGTTTTCATTGTTGTTAGGCACTTCTCTGGTTGCTCTTGTTATTCCTGTTTCCATTGGAATGTTTGTGAATCACAAATGGCCCCAAAAAGCAAAGATCATACTTAAAGTAAGTACCCCATGCATGGGACAGGCTGCACACCTCTGTGCCCTGCAGTCAGAACTGGAATGAGAAGGTCTTTCTACCTCCTAAACTGCTATTCTCATTACATATACCATTGGGAAGACTTGTCATTCACAGTCCTAAGGTCATCCCTTAGAGAATGTCCTTCCTGATCCTATCTGAGGAACAAACTTCCATCTGTCATTTAAGCCATCAACTGAAGTGTCACCTATTGGTTTTACTATGTTCTCCAATGACCATGCTGTTGTATAGGCTGAGTTTATGTTATAAAATATATCTAGGCAGTTTTCTGAGAAGATACAGCATATCTTTCTGATATCTAGAACTTATATTTCATACCGAGCATATCTTTCTCATACCTAGAACTCAGTGCCCCCAAACTGGTAGATACTAGCCTGTGGGATGCAAGGGAATAAGGTAGTTGGTATTTCTTGTTTTACAGGGGAAAAACCCACAAAATTGTCATCTCCAAATGTTTTTAAGTTTAATCAAAGAAGAAAATAAATCTGGAGCAATGGCTCAGCCATTAGAAGTGTGTACCGTTTTTGCAGAGTGCTCACAGCTGTCCAAAACTACCTGCAACTCCAGATCCAGGGATCTAGGGATGCCTTCTGGACTCTGTGGGCACCAAAACTCATGTGCACATATATACAAGTGGACTTACATGTAGTAAAATTGAACCTTTCTGAAAAGGAAAAATGATGACCATGGCTTATGTTTATCCTTATTTGAGTCTTGTGAACTCTTAATATCCATTTCTTTTTTTTCACATTTAATTTTTTATTATTGCATTATAAATAGTACCATTCAAAATTTCTACCTCCTCATTTCTTAAGATTATAACAAGCATAAAATGTGACTTGGGCAAATTTTTTGTTTTGCAAGCTCAGAAATCTTCCTTGCACCCATTAATCATGATTATATTGTCCTGGTGAGTCCTTAGTCTCTAGAACACTGGAGAAGCTCTTCTCTTCCCACAAAAGTAAAGGGACATAGAAAACTCATATTCATTTTCCTAAAGGAACAGTCTGCTTAACATCTCTGACCCCTGACAAACATCTCTGGACTCACTTTGACACAAGTATGTTCATTTGTATCTTTTCTTCCAGATTGGATCCATTGCAGGTGCAATTCTCATTGTTCTCATTGCTGTGATTGGAGGAGTACTGTATCAAAGTGCCTGGATCATTGAACCCAAACTATGGATTATAGGAACGATATATCCTATAGCTGGCTACAGCTTGGGGTTTATACTGGCTAGAATAGCTGGTCAACCCTGGTACAGGTATGAGGTTTAGATAAATGAGACTGAGCATTTTTGCTTATGACAGCTATTGCACTAGTTTTCTGGGGTGCCAATATGAAATAACCATATGGTATAGAGAGATGACTCAGTAATTAAGAACACAGGCTGCTTTTTCAGAAGACCCAAGCTTGCCTTCCAGTACCTACACGGCTGCCCACAGTCATCACAATCATCTGTAACTACAGTTCCAGAATATCCAATACCGTTTTCTGACCTCTGCTGGCACCAGACACACATGTGGTGCATAAACATATATGCAAACAAAACATCCATTCATATAAAATAACTTTTAATTAAAAATAAGAAAAACTACCCCTAAGTGGGTCATTTTGGCAAAAAAGACGCATTCTTATAATTTCACAGATCAGAAATCATACTTAAGGCAGCTCACAGCTGGCTTCTTTGGCGGTCTATGCTGAAAGATTTGTTGGGAGGCTCTCACTTTGACTTTTAATGTGTATCTTTTCTTATATCTCATCACATTTTATTTCTTCTGTGCATGATACTGAGCTCAAATTAATATCCCCTTTTATAAATATGCAAAAAGTCACATTAAATTACTGGTTACCCTAATGACCTCATCTTAACGAATTATATCTGCAATAAACCTGTTCCCACATAAGGTTACATTCTTAGATATCAAGGGTTAGAGATAGGATGGCAACATTTGAATTTGAGTGAGGGATGTACTCAAACGTAGAAGCTGAAAATATCGATGCCAAATTCAAAATCCTTCACCTTCAATCACTGTTTACAATATTTAAATAGCATCATTTGTTCATAAATTACACAAATTTTCCAAGAAGTACTGGCTGCCTTCGTTTTCGACACCCTGACATTCTTCTCCACTAGTCCCCAACCTGTGAAGTAAAATTTTTCCCTTGCTATGTATTCTGATTTAATAAGCAGAGTAAGTTTCATAAAAATAATCAATTTAGTCTTGTGATATACATATATATCACAATATATATTCCTCCAACCAGCATCAGAAGGACTCAGCACCCAAAGGTGATAGACACTAAAGATTGCTTATCATTTTCTCTAAACATTTTTTCTAAATGGTCCACCTAGGTCAACAGACAGGCAGGAAATTGGGTGTAGAAACAGGTATTCATGTGCATCTGAAAAAGAAGTGAGCAAGCCTGAATAGTGTGAGACACACTCCGCCTGATCAAACAGACTCAGGCTTCATTCTCCCCTTGCCACTCACTCACTGTAATACTTTGGGCTCCACACTTACTTTAGTTTTCTTTATTGAAGATTAGAAACATTATTTTTTTACCTTTCAGATTTTTAATCAAGACTTAATCAGAACAAAATTAATTTTAAAATAATGAGAAATACTATAGCTTTAGTATTTTCTGATCCCTGATCTCTCCTGTATGCTTTCACTAAGTACATAATTTGAGAATCGATAAAATGGACCTTCTTTGCAGTTTATGGAATGTTAAAGTAAATGAACCTATCCCCCACTTTATAAATATATTGGGACTAGAAAAAAAGGTTCAGTGTTTAAAAGCATGTACTGCTTTTCTAGAGGACCTGAATTTGCATCCTAGCATCCATATTGGGAGGCTCAGAACCACCTGAAACTCTAGCCTCAGGAGCACCAATGCTTCTGGTCACTATGTGCACCTGCATTCACATGCACATACCTACACATATACAGACCATTAAAGATAATCGGGGGCTGGAGAGATGGCTCAGCAGTTAAGAGCACTGACTGATCTTCCAGAGGACCCAGGTCAGTTCCCAGCACCCACATGGCAGCTCACAACTGTCTGTAACTCCTGTTCCAGGGGATCTGACAACTTCACACCAATGCACATAAAATAAAGTTAAATAAATCATAATAAATTATAAAAAAATAAAATAAGGCTTAAAATAATATAAACTATATAATAAATTGTTTTATATATTAATGTATTTATACACTGTAAAGTTATGTTTAAAATATACACCAAATATGGATGCTAAAAGTAGAGATAAAATCTAGGTATATGCTTGTAATCTCAGCAATAAGGAAGCAGAAGCAAGAGGATTGCCACAAGTTAGAGGACAACCTAACTTGGACAGCATAGTAAGACTGATCTCGAAAGAAAGAAAGAAAGAAAGAAAGAAAGAAAGAAAGAAAGAAAGAAAGAAAGAAAGAAAGAAAGGATAAGGAAAGAAAGAAGGGAGAGAGAAGGAAAGAGGGAGGTAAGAAAGATAAAGAAAAATAATTGAAAGAGAGATAAAGAGAGTGGGGAAGAAAGGCAGAAGGAAGTGGGTAATGGGGAAAAGGAAATAAGGTAGAGAGAGATGGAGGAAAGAAAAGAAGGGATGAAGAAAGAGAGGGAGGGAAGAAAAAAATTTCAGTCTGTGTACATGCTTTCATCATACCTTCCATTTCTGTTAGATCATAATAATCCTAATAGCAGGATCTTCATTCTTACTCTCAGGTGCCGAACAGTTGCCTTGGAAACCGGGATGCAAAACACTCAGCTGTGTTCCACCATTGTACAGCTCTCCTTCAGTCCTGAGGACCTCAACCTTGTGTTCACCTTCCCACTCATCTATAGTGTTTTTCAGATCGTCTTTGCTGCAATATTATTAGGAAGTAAGCAATAAGGCTAATTAAATTCCGCTATGATGTTCCTTTTGTATAAATCCTGGAATTGCTAAAACAAACTTTTTAAAGATTTTCTACTTCTGGCAGTTCATTGTACAAATAAATCTGAAGAAAATGCATCCATGGAAGTCAGTTATCATGACTTCATATATGCTGATGCAAAGACTATAATTTTATTATAAGTCTTAGTGAGGCTTTTTTTAAAGAAAGGCAGAGGAGATGGACCCATTCTGTTGACTTTCTCTTCCTCAGTACTCAGAGAGGCGCATATTAACCTGTGAGGAACATTTATGGTGCACCTTTCTAAATGTTACCAAGGAACACAGGTTTTAGTGATTTTCCCTCCAAAGCTTTTTTTTTTTTTTTTGGTCTTGATACACTTTTTAAATAGGGTAACCAAGAAAATGACAAACCATGTTTATCATGAAAAAATCATAAGTCAAATGTATAAGTTTGTACATGCAAATTTTAAATATTGAAATAACTAAAGAAGTGTAAACGAAGATGTACCAGAGATAGATAACCCAGCTTTACTCTGTCATAGCGCAACTTCATCCTCCCTCATTTGATCCACACTAACACTCCTTCACCAAATTGGAACTTTTCCCTACATTTGACTATCCAAAGTCTGATGGTGCTTAAGTCACATTTTTAAAGTTCTGTTTAAAACAAAGAAATAAACTTAATTTTAAAGTTTCATGACATTTAATAGAAAATGCAAAGTGGAGATACATGAGAAAGATGCTGTGAAAATTAAGCTACAAATGCCCAGAGATAGTTTCACTTATCTTTACATTATTTCTATTCCCGGATCAATATGAATCCATGTGCCTTCAGGTGCCCATCACAGTAATGTCTCAGTGTCATTTTTTCAGGCAGAGGCTCCTTTCCAGTACAGGAGTCTCATATCACAGAAAACATCACATGGACCCAGCAGGGTCTGACTCTGAGGCAAGGCAAATAAGTAGATGTCTTGAGCTCTCTGGCCAGCCAACCTAGCTAAGCCAGTGAGTTTCAGACCAGTGGAAACTCCCTGTCTACACAAGCAACATAGATGGCACTTTGCTGTCTGAGGTTTTCTGTCCTGCCCAGTTCCTGCAATCGTTAAGTCCCAAAGAAATCACACAGAGGTCTACATTAGTTATAAACTGATTGTCCCATTAGCTCAGGCTTCTTATTAACTCTTATAACTTATATTAGCCCATTATTCTTGTCTATCCTAGCCACATGGCTCGGTACCATTTTCAGTGGGGCAGTCACATCTTGCTTCTTCTGTGGCAGGCTCACAACTGCAGAGAAATGGGCTTCCTCCTTCCTAGAATTCTCTTGTTCCCATTGACCCACCTCTACTTCCTGTCTGGTTGTCCTACCTATGCTTCCTGCCTGGCTACTGGCCAATCAGCATTTATTTAAAATATAATTGACAGAATACAAACAATGGTCCCACACCAGCACTTGAGAAGCAGCACCCAACACTTACACACATATGTGGACATTGATCTGAATACACACGTGGACCTGCAGGCATACGAGCAACATATACACACACAAGTGCACACACATTCACAAACACACCCAAAGAAAGAAAGAAAAAATGCTGAGAAATACTTGTACCACAGAAGAAAGGAAGTCTGATCAACAAGAAAGAATAGTGAAAACAAAAGACTAAGCATGTTGTTCTGACCCAACAATTTCTATAAGGGATGATCAGACCAAGACCCTGGACATCACACAGGCATAGAGAATATTTAGTTGAAGACCACTAAATTAACTGGGGTGGTGTAAACACAAAATAAATTATTTTTCCTTGCTGTTAAGTACCATATACAGCTTGAAGCCATGAGAAGATCATATTCTTTTGCTGAGCAAACATCCTCTGAAGCTCTCTACCCAGACTTCTTGAGTGCAGTCATTGCTAACATATGTGTGATCCTAAAACTAAAATAATAGTTGGTTTCTCATAATACCTCCATCCTGTAAAAATGCAAAGGGCTTTCTGAGCTGCATAGACTAATCACTAGCCAAAGTAATTTTTCAAGGTGTCATTCTGGAATTTACTTGACTTCTCATATATTGCTTTTTGCAGTTTATGTCGCATACAAGAAATGTTGTGGAAAAAATAATGCTGAGTTACAAGAGAAAACGGACAATGAAGTGGAGCCTAAGTCATCATTTCATGAGACAAACAAAGGATTTCAACCAGATGAGAAGTAGACACTAAGGGGACAGAAAAGGAAGCTTACTAACAACATTCATCGAACTACAACTACAATTATTTCCTTTGGTAGAATCACCAGCAAAAAAAAAAATGCTGAAAGTTAAATTCAGTTTGAAATTTGTTATTGCTCTTGGTACAAAGTGACTAGCAATCCATTCTTTAATGTGACAAACATCCCTGTGTGTGTGTGTGTGTGTGTGTGTGTGTGTGTGTGTGTGTGTGTGTGTGTGTATGTGTGTGTGTGTGTGTGTGTGTGTGTGTGTGTGTGTGTGTGTGTGTGTGTGTGTATGAATTATTTTTCAGTATCCATAGGAGACTGGTCACAATGTATCCCTTGATACCAAATTCACAGAAGCTTAGGCTCCTTTCATAAAATGACAAAATGTTTGAATTCATCTCTCAAATACTTCAGAGACCAATACTAACTTACTTAAATTATTTAACATGATGTAAATGCATGTAAATAGTTGTTTTACTGTATTGTTTAGGGAATGATGATTTTTAAAAAGTCTATAATATTTTATGTTCAATATAGATATCATTTCATTTTTTCCTGATATTTTTGATAAGTGAGTTATAAACATAGTTGTCAAATTTATTCTCAGGAGGGCAAAGGAATTTGCATAGAATGTATAGATAGACACCAGCTAGCTAGCTGACTAGAAGGAAGATAGATAGATAGATAGATAGATAGATAGATAGATAGATAGATAGATAGATAGATAGATGATAGATAGATAGATGATACACAGATGAAAGACAGACAGACAGACAGGTAGATAGGTAGATAGAGATAAATATATAGATGGAAAGATAGATAGGTAGGTAGATAGGTAGGTATGTAGATGACCAATAATAATATGTTATCAAAAACATCTATAGACCTAACTGTATATAAATCAGACTTTAAACCTTGACATAGTATGCTGAATTCAGGGACAAGCACTTTTATATGTTAAAATATAACAGATTATTACTGTAAAATGTTTATTTTCTTCAATATTTATGATTGTAAAATAATTTGTGTGAATGAGTGTGTTCCTCTGACATTTTAATCATCAGTTTGGGATTTTACAACCTATTTGTCTGTGATGTTTACTCTGAAAAATACCTTTGTATTTTAAAAAACCAGCTTCTTTCAATGGCATTCCAGAAGCAGAAGTGAGAGAAAATGTTACTAATGAATTCAATAACAAATTAAAAATGGGTTAACTCATAAAGGATATTTTACATCTGTTCACATACTTCTAGGGCCTACCGATGACCACTTTTTCTTTAAAGGAAAAAAGGCCATTTAGAATAGTTTGTATTTGGCAACTAGTTTTTCTGAACTCTAGAGAGGTTTATTAAAGGATTACCTGTATGAAGAGATTCAAATCAGATTATGTCTCAGAAACCAAACTGAAGAAACTTGCCTTTGACCACCCCCACACACATGCACAGAGACATCATTTTTACATCAATAGACATAAACCATAAGTTGGACTAGGATGGTCCAAAGGCATTGATTGGGAAAGGAGAGGAGAATGGATCTTCTTTTGGGGAATGTCAAGAAAGTACCTTCAAGAATGTGAATGAGCTCTCTCTTCCTGTGCTGAGATCAGAGGCAGCTCACACTGGTAGGGCTGTGCCCCCCTGGCGGTAAGATTTCCCCCCCCCGGCCTCTTTGTTCTACAGGACACTGCACCTCTACCCCCCCACACCCCTCCTCCCTCAAGACAGCCCTTTCCTCGGTGGGGCTTTGGTACCCCAGCACTCTCTCTTCCTGCGCTGAGATCGGTGGCGCACACCCGTAAGGTCCAGGCAGGCTTCTTTGTTCCACAGGACCCTGAACCCTAGTCCCTCCCGGAAGATCACCCTTTCCTTGGTGGGGCTTTCTTAACCCAGCACTCTCTCTTCCTGTGCTGAGATCAGAGGCAGCTCACACTGGTAGGGCTGTGCCCCCTGGCGGTAAGATCCCCCCCCGGCCTCTTTGTTCTACAGGACACTGCACCTCTACTCCCCCACCCCCC
>PVIU01021019.1:0-32592 GCA_004026605.1 Ondatra zibethicus | reverse complement strand
GAACATCCTCTGTTGAGAATTCTCTATTCAGATCCTTACCCCATTTTTTAATTGGGGTATTTAGAATTTTAATGTCTAGTTTCTTGAGTTCTTTGTATATTTTGGAGATCAGACCTTTGTCTGATGTGGGGTCAGTGAAGATCTTCTCCCATTCAGTAGGTTGCCTTTTTGTCTTAATGACAGTGTCCTTTGCTTTACAAAAGCTTCTCAGTTTCAGGAGGTCCCATTTGTTCATTGTTGCTCTTATTGTCTGTATTCCCATATATTGACTTTATTTGAAACTGAGTGGGAAATTGCAGGTCACATTCAAACTATAGCAGTTTCCTTGAATCCTTAGAACTGGACCGATGTAAATTTGAGAGTATAAATATGGCTTGCACCCAAGAGAGAAGCTAGAGTTAGCCTGTCTGCAAAGAGAACAGCAAATAAAATGCAGGGATGGAAAGAACAGAGCATCATAGGCGAAAGGGACAATGTAATGAGTAATTATTGACAGAACCTTTGCTAGTCTAGTTTCTCGGCAGCTTTTAGACTTTGATACAAACATTCATGAATGCTGGAAATTTGTTCAGCCTTTTTAATACTTTAAGGCAGCAATCTCTTCCCAACATGATCCTAGCTTTAGGGAAAATACTATGTTGTAAGTGGTTACAAATAATGCAGCATCCTGAATTCGATGCAAAAAAAAAAGGTTAGGTATGTATACTTTTTTTCACCTGAAATAATATAATATAATATTCCATAGATTACAACTGTAAAATATTTATTTTAATCATATATAGTAATCTAAATGAATCTATCCATATATAAAATAATAGCTGATATTTACTGAGCACCTGATAGGCACCAGATTTTATTTGTATTATACTAAACATGGTCATGCTTTTCCCTGCACTAGGGTAATCAACTCCTGATTGTTTTGAAAAGTATATTTTAATGCCCTCACCTCCATAATTTTAAAGGTGAAGACACCACAGGGACACATTATTAACCATCAAGCAATCTTAGCAATGTAATCTAGAACTCCGAATGTCATTCCCAGAGCATGTATTTTTGTGCATGTAAGTTTCTTTTTCAAGTGCGTTCTGGGAGAACCGTACAGGAAAAAGTGTGGTGCTATGGGAAATTTGTACACTGTGTGAAGATATTTTGCTGTGATTGGTGTATTATAAAAGTGAATGGCTAAAAGCTAGGTAGGAGAGTATAGGCGAGACTTCAGGCAGAGGGAACTCAGGGAAGAAAAAAGGAGGAGTTACCAGCCACACACAGAGAAGGCAGAATGGGCAATATGGAGGTGAGGTAATGAACCACATCGAAGAACCTAGATTAAAGAATATGCGTTAATTTAAGTTATAAGAACTAGTTAGGAACAAACCTAAGCTAAGACCAAGCTTCCATGATTAATGGTAAATCTCTGTGTTGTTACTTGTGAACTGACAGTCATGAAAGAAGAATGCAACAGTGTTTGGTCTCCAACATTTGGCACAAACATGGGTGGAAAAGTCAAGCAAGCTGGCTTTGCCAGGGCCTCATATCAAGCGCTCAGAGCAAGTGGCTGCCCATTGCAGGGACTCCAGAAAGTGGGTTCAGCCACTTCCCAGAGCTAAAGTGGTAAACACACCTCCTAATGGTACCTGTTGGCATGAGACTAAGCCCTCAGGGAACCAGGAGGGTGGTGCAGATCTAGCAACCAGACCATCAGACAGCCTAATCCTTGTCGAGCAGTTTAAAGTTTGGCTCATGCAGTCAGAGAAGGCTGCAGACATCCAGAAAGCCAGGAGGAGGCTGACAAAAACTCTGAACAGATATAGGATGTTTAAAAGTGTGATTAGGTACTAAAAAAAGTAAAAGAAAAGAAAATAGGCAAAGATAATCAGGGAAAAAAGTTTAAAAATAGCAAAGTCTTTAAAAGAAATATAAAAAATATATAAGCCAGGTAAAGATGAGACATACACAGGTTGTCTGGATCTTATATGGTGCTTTATTGACTTTGAAATTTTTAAATGCTAATGAAGAAAACAAAAGCTGATGAGAGACACTGGATATGAAAACCGTTAAATTAGACAAACCTATATATTTTAAGGATGTCTTAACTTCAAAATGGAGGTCAGAAAATAATATATTAGAGGAGAGGTTATACTTTGCTTCCATGGGGGGAAAAGCTATTGGATTTCTTCAAAATATATAAAGACCAGATTTGATTGGTGGAAGCTTCCTGAAAGTCTTGACTACAGACATGAAGAAAAAATAAACCAAGGAACAGTACAGGACAGGTGATGCCTGTGTTAATCCCTCAACATGAAAACAGCTCTGAGCCTGGGTGAGACATAATAAATCTCATTGGTTACAGAGCCTTTATGACTTACTATATTAAGCAGAATTATAAGGTGACAGATGCCTTTTGCCTACATAGGATAAAAAAATCTTGAGGTGACTTGTGCACACCACAATTCCATACTTGCATTAATGTTACCTTGTAATATGTTACCTTTAAAAGTTTATGTGTTTTCAGAAAAAAAGACCATATGCCAATAAAGGCAAGTAGCCCAGGTGATTGAACCACTCAGAATGCCTCTGTTGCAGTTTCCTCAAAATTCTGCATTCAGAACCATGTCAAAGCTGTTAGCTGAGGTGATATTGTCTCATAGACTACTTTAGCCCAGACTTCAAATAAACCTGTTGAGGGAGAGAGAGCCTGCTTTTCATCCAGGCCACTCAGCTCCCGGCTGCCCGGCTGGATTACACCCAAAATAACCACACAGAAATTGTATTAATTAAATTACTGCCTGGCCCATTATATATAGCCTCTTCTTGGCCAACTCTCACATCTTGATCTAACCCATTTCTATTAGTCTGTGTTTACCATGAGGTCGTGGCTTACTGGGAAAGATTCAGCATGTCTGACTCTGGTGACTCCATGGTGGCTCTCTCTGCCTGCCTTCCTTCTTCCAGCATTCAGTTCTCTTTTCCACGCCTACCTAAGCTCTTCCCTACCTAAAGGCCAAGGCAGTTTCTTTATTCAACCAATGAGAGCAACACAAATACAGAAGGACCTCATATACCATAAATCCTGTACTTCCCCATTATACAGAGACAGGAAAACAAATGTACACAGATAGTTTTCCTAGGAATTGATCATTATCTCAATTTTCTCAGGGTTCCCTAAAGATTCTGTCATCCCCAAGACAGTAGGGAGTAATTTTAAAATCATGATATCTCATTCCTAAGAGGTGGGCTGGGTGGTTTTAGGTCATTTGGTGAATTAGGGATGTTTGTCATAGTTTAGGGTGGTGGTTACAAACTTTTACTGGTCCTGGTAAGTGAAGAAACTAAGCAAGGTTAGATTTAAGGATCTCTTTCTGAAGAGAAATGGGGGTATAGGGTTGATAGGATAAAAGGATAGATTACTGAATCTACTTTAAACTAAAAAGGAACTATAAATCTCAAATATTTTACATTTGTATGGGTTTGTATATTGGTACAATTTTAAGTTTATTTTTGTTACAACATACTCTATACTTTGTTTAAGGTAGTTTTGTATAGTGATAAAAATTTAAGGTTATTTTTGTTCTACTGTTTATATGTTTCCACCCTTGCTCAAAGTATTGTACCTATGCAGCTCATTTTAAAATGTAGTATAAAATTCTAGCCTTAAAGGCTAATATTGCAAACCATTTAGAATAATTATGAAATATAGATTAGTAATCATCTATCTTGTAGTCATCTTAGGTATGTATTAAACATATGTTAAACAGATATATTTTAAATAAGTAGTCAGGTGGTCTTTAAGCACTTCAGAGACCTACAGAATATGGAATTTAAGAACTTTAAATAACATAAGGCTTTTTTACAATAGTGAGGCACATCTGCTCCTGGCAACATTAATCTACTTCAGAGAAGATGGTGGGACTCGAAGAGCTTCCATATGGAAGACTTTCCTTGCCTCAACTACTGACAGTATGCTATCTAAATTGGACAAGCAGGACACTAAAGGAGATGAATGATGAACTTTGCCAACACAAGTAAGACAGTTCGTCAAAATTCCTGCTACTCAGAAAGTCTGTCAGATATACTAAGCCTATAGGCTGAAGTTGGATGCTTCAATATTTCAGAGAAACTTTGGATGACTGTCCAGGCAGGCGACCTGGATTTGTCATTTCTATAGTTTTTGGAGTTGTTTGCTCTGTACTTCTTCTTTACTCAGATAATATTATATTCATCTCAGGTCTCTAATGCACTTGAAGAATAGAGAATTCAAGTTTTGTAATTTATCCTTTTACAAAATTCAGAAAAGAAACTTACAAAAGAATTGTAAAGGTTAGAAGTTGAGAAACATAAAAGCTTAAGTTGTTTTTCTAAGAAGACATTTTAAAGTCTAAATGATATTTTTAGGATGGTTAGACAAGGAATATGGTTTAGGTATAAAACTTGGCACTTAGAAAAGATAGGATAAACAATATAGTACTTTCTCCTAATTTGCCAGATACATATGGACTGGACATTGTGAATGTAATTCTACCTGATAATTGAACTTATTGTACACATTTTTACTGTTTGCAAGTTAAAACGTTTCTTTTTAATTTAGACAATACCTGACTATTGTTCTTATTGTATATAGCTTTACTGCGTTAGAGTTAAACTCTTTCCCTCTTCATTTACACAAAAAGTGAGGAAAGGTTGTAGAATACTGTGTACACTATAAAGATGTGTCTCTGTGTAAGGCACCTTCTGATTCATTTAATAATTTCTGTTATTTGTCATTTACCTATGGCCTGGACATTAGTATTCATTTCTTTCTTGATGTTGTTCTTGTTACATGTAGTTCCATTTTGTGTATGTTATTACCCTTTCTTTCTCCTGGACAATACTTGATAATCATTTTCATTGCATATAGGACTTGCATTAGGTTTAAAACCTTCTTATTGAGACAACAGAGGGAAGTGTTATGGGAACTCATTCTGACAATATCTTTGGGGAAACAAGCACTGTGGCATGTTCTTATCTGCTTTGTGACAACTGACAAGCAGTGTGGGGGGGTTGTCTCATTCTTTTGCTCTTGCTCACATTTGGTGTGGTCACAGGCGGCCAAGAGGTGATATGGGATCAGCAGGGGCATCTGCTTTGCTCCATATCTGTGAGCTTGTGTTTTCATTGCACCCCTTAACAAATTGGTGATTATCCTTTTATGGATTCTTGCATCACCAATAGCTAGAGAGGAGAGAATAGGTGGATTTCCAAGGAGAGAGAAAACTCTGGCAAGAAGGGAGGTAGAGAGACACTAGCAAGACTGGAAACAATTTAGACATACAGAAGAGAATAGAGATAACTGAGCCAAGTAGCAGAACATAGATTAATAGAAGCATGTTAATTTAAATTATAAAAGCTAGTGGGACAATACTAAACTAATGACCAAGCTTTCATAATTAATAGGAAGTGTCCATGTCATTATTTGTTAGCTGGCAGTCCTGACAAAAAAAGTATTACAGTAAGTACTACAGTAAGGCTCAGATATGAGAATGACTCCCTAATATCAGTGAAAAGTAGACAATTGCAAGCAACAGAAACTAGCATTCTCAATATTTAATTATTTTAACATTAAAAAATTACTAGAAATCTTTCAAGAATTAAGTGTTCTGACACAATATAGAAGCTAGATTTGGAAAGGAAGTTTATGGCTGTGGTGGCATACCCCTTTGGTGGAGTGTTTACCTAGCTTGTGCAAGGCCCTGATTTTGATTGCCCATTCGGCCCTCAACCCCACACTCATCTAGGAATGATTTTTACATTGTAACAAAGACACTGATTTTAGTTGGAAGCATTGAGTGATTACATTTTCAGCATAATGTGTATTTCTTCCAGTTTCTGTTTACTGATATGTGTGCTTTGTCTACTCAAAGATGCCTAAAGTACAGAAAGGGATCAATCAGTTATTAGGCAGGGAAGACAAAAGCCACCTCCCTTGATGTTTAAAATAATTACCCATAATGTTTGTGAAGCCAGTGGAGTCGATGCCCTGTGTCATTTTATTTCTTCTGATTAAAGAGAAAACCTTGTTCTGAGCACACAAATCAATACACGCCGCAGGACTGAACACAGCAGCATGGCCTTCTGGGTCCAGGTGTTGGAGGCAGTAGTGGTAAATCTTTAACAGATTGTGAGGGGAGAGGCCCTTTTTTCTTTGACCCTGGTGTTTTACAAACAGACTCCAAGGACATTGTGGATCTGGGCAGTCTCAAGAAGGAGAAAGGCAGCTGATACCTGTGTTGGAGGCAAAGAGGAAAGAGAGTCATAGAGCCCCAAGTAGGAGGCTTCATTCAGAATTTCAGGGGAGCACAAGAGTTCTGAGTATACATCATAAAATGGCTGATGTCATAGGTATTTTTTGTATCAAACAATATGAATCTATGACTAAATTTTTCCTTCTTGGTATCTCTCAAAACTGTCATTGTAGAATGCTTCACAGACTTCTTAAATTGAATTTGAAAATATATAGCATATTTTCTGCACCCCCAAATGTTCAATTATATTTATTTTATTTGAAATAAAATTTGACTTCGAATTTTGTATAAATTTTAAGTTGGCTTATCAACATGGTTAGAATATAGCTTTTCTTTTCTTAGTGGTTAATTATTCTTATTGGTAATGTGTGGTTATCCATTCAACATTTGTTTTAAAGTTCACCTTGACCTTGAGTGAGATAGCTGTGATTACACTAAAGAACAGCCACTTTGTTCCTACATACTCCTATCCCTCTGCTCCTGCTGCATTTTCTCCTGTTGATTCTGTTTGGTTCTGTTCTGTTCTACTCTACTCAACATGACCCAACCCAATATTATCCTATCCTCTTTTCTCAATATGACATAGCATACTGTCTAATTATTTCAGGCTTGAGGTAAAGTCTTAGAACCTGTAACTATTTTATTTGGAAATGAATCCTTGAGCTAACTTTGTGTCAACCTGCCAAATTATGATTCTTATGTCATAATTCTTGGTGATGTTTAATGGTTCTTTCACTTGATGAATTTGATTTGATTTTTATAATTTTGTATAACTGAAGTGTTTGTATCTATGAATTATCTGAGCTTTTTTTTCCCTTTTTACAAATGATATGAGACTTCTTGATGTTTACATTTAGTAACAATCCTGACAGTAATAGTATGGAATAATGCTCTTTTACACTGTAAAGATTTGCTACTTATATTAGTTTAATAAAATGCTGATTGTCAAGTAGCCAGGCAGAAAGTATAGATGGGGCAACCAGGCAGGAAGTAGAGGCAGGGCAATAAGAACAGGAGAATTCTGGGAAGAAGAGTCAGTCTGCAGTCACCACTGTAGTATGAGGAGCAGGCTGCTTGTCGTCCCAGCCACACTTGGCTGTGTCCCACCACCCGACTAGCTTACACCCGAAATAACCACAAAGAAATTGTATTAATTAAATTACTGCTTGGCCCATTATATCTAGCCTCTTCTTGGCCAACTCTCATATCTTGATTCAACCCATTTCTAATAATCTGTATGTTACCACGAGATTGTGGCTTACCGGGAAAGATTCAGCGTGTCTGACTTGGCAGCTTCATGATGGCGGCTCTCTGTCTCTCTCTCTCCTTCCCAGCATTCTGTTCTCTTTTCCCCACCTATCTAAGTCCTGCCCTTTCAAAAGGCCAAGACAGTCTCTTTATTTAACCAATGAAAGCAACACAAATGTAGAAGGACCTCCTACACCATTTCCCCTTTTTCTGTTTAAACAAAAAGGAAAGGCTTTCACTTAAAATTACATATCTTTTTATCATAACTAAGGGAAACTATAATTATAACTATCCATTCTTCAACTCCGTCAAAGACTCCAGAAGGATAAAATATTTCCTAAATAAACAAGAACTAAGCAACTTCCAAAACTCTAGAATTGACAGAGACATCTCCCTGCCTGTACAGTCACTCAAAGTTCCTCTGTACCACTGGGGCATCCATCTTCAGCCTACAGGCCCATAGGATTCAGCAGACTTTTTCATAAAGCAGGAAATTTCAAAGACAGTTCAGTTACTTTCTTCTGTATCCTGCAGAATGTCTCACAGACTCTTTCATGAAACAGGAACCCCAAAAGATCATCTCACCTTTAGGCAAGTTCAGCAGTCCTCTCTCTGTGTGTTCTTTGTGTCCAGTTTATGCAACAGTCCAGGCAAGAGCAGTTTCTTGCCCAAATGGCTATCAAACTCCATAAGGAGCCTCTTCCATGCCCATCTTCCTCTTGAAGTAGATTGGTGCTGCCAGGAGCAGATGGGTCTCATTATCATGAAAAGCCTTAAGTTATTAAAACATTAAATGCCATATTCTGTCATCTTTGAAAGATATGAAGAATGCCTATCTAACTGAAATATACCTCTATATATCTAGAAAATCTAACTAACATGACTACAAGCTTGACTATTATCGATGATTATCCATTAACAACCTATATTTCCTAATTATACATTACATTTTTAAATGAATTTCACAATCACAATACCTTAATCAAGATCAGAAATACATATACATATAACAAGATTGACCTTAAATTTATATCAACAAAGCAAAATCCATACCAATGCAAATTATCCATATTTATATCATATCACCCTTTAAATGTAAAAGAACGTTTATAAACAATATTTGGGAATATGGGTGCAGTTATTTCTCCCCAAACTGCTTCAGGCTGAATGGGCATGCTGTTAATCAGGTCTGTCATGGTGTATTACCAGTTGAGTGAAGTAATTTTCTGAAGGTGATCATGGTGACCTTTCAGGAGGGTGTGGTCTATCATACCATATTGGTTTAGAAGGAATCCACAGGGTCTCATTCTCTGTGAAAACAAAAGAAGAACCTCTTTTCCAAAGCATCATATCCTTAGACCCAAATTTTGAAGTCAAGATACCTTTAGAACATATATGCTGGTTTAGCTTAGCAGACCATACAGTGAAATGTCTCTTTGTACTTAGCTCCTTTACAGTCAAAAAATTCAAAGAAAACACAATATTATACAGAATCCAGGCTCTCTGTGAATTTTCCATTTTTACATGGCTTATTTTTACTCTATCACTTTACTCTGTCTCTTTAAAGGCTTTACCCTTTTTTAAAGCATCTCTCTATACTCTTTATTTCTTTTCTCTTTTAAGCCTACTACGTACCTTTATTCAACAATGTGACCCATTTAGAGGTCTTTTATGTCTGAATCTGTCCTATTGCATTGTCCTTAATTTTCTACTGTCTTGAAGAGCTTTTAAAATGTTAAGCAGCTTGGTTGCAAGTGCTCTGGATGTTGGCTCCACCTCTCTCCAATTTCAAAGTGGGGCCACCAGGCAGGAGCTGCACTCAGCAGTCCAACCCGGAGAATGAGCGTGCAACATGTAAACGCTTTTTATCTTATTTACAGCCAAATCTGTCACTCAGACCAGTGTGCAGCCTGAAAACATCTCTCTGTATGGCAGCAGGAATCCGCCATGCTCTCCTGCTTGTGTACGCCTAGTAAACCTGATCCTGCCACCTGCCCAGACAGGGCGCACTGAGCCATTTGAATGGTCTCAGAGTACTTTCTTCCAGATCCTGAGTGGGCACACAAACATCCAGTCCCACAAAAGCAATTGAAATGCCAGAGTTTGCTCTTGGCAGCACAGCCCTGGAAGCCACGTTTTAAAACCGCTGTGGCTTTTTTTTTTTTTTGTTACAGCTGCTGAGTCAGGAAATTCTCTCTGAAAGGAGCTATGTCACGCCACCAGCTGTGCTAAACTCTATATTTGTGTCTAGAATTCCTTTTTAAGCCCTCTCAGGTTTTACATGGAGTTAGTCGGCCAAGTTGGGCAGCCAATCTATAGTAAGGAGAGTGAGCAGGCCACTAAGTCCTGCCTTATCAATAGGCCAAGGCAGTCTCTTTATTTAACCAATGAAAGCAACACAAATCCTACACCACACCATCCAGACACAGAGGAATCCAGACACAGAGCAAGCAAGATGTGGCTACCTCGCCAAAAATGATACCAAGCCATGTGGCTAACACGGACAAGAATTATGGGCAAAAATAAGTTATAAGATTATAGTTAATAAGAAGCCTGAGCTACATGGCCAATCAGTTTATAATTAATGTAGACCTCTGTGTATTTCTTTGATACTGACTAGCATATGTTCTTCAAAGGTAGTGAATGATAAATAGGAACTTTCTATATGCTTTCATAAATTAGACTATGACACTACTACTACATACTTTCAGAAATCTGAATATGACATGCAATGGCCAAAGGAGAATCAACATCTTTAGTTTAGTAAAGTAACTTCTCTACCACATGCCATAAACAGAAAGGTAATTGCTTTATAATAGTTCATGTGTTTAAATAAAACTCTATCTGTAGAAATTAGCAAGAATGAATTTCTAGCTTGTATTTCAATTTGAGCAAATTCCAGTATGTCCACAGACTCTAATATGCATCAATAAATCAGTGAAATGGAAGACACCATGATGTTGGTTTATGGGAGTGATTTATGAGCCCTTTTTTTTTTTTGCTCCTTACATAGAATGCATCTTATCTAAGAGTACAATTTTGCACACAATCCATTCCTGCCTGCAACAGGGGAAAATTAATTAGAAAAGTTTATAGTTCTGATCTAAGGACATTTATATTTACCATTAGAGCCCCATTTCACAGTCCCTTATATTTCTTTTCTATCAACTGTGCTTTGGGTACCTCTAAAATAACTCATGGGAGAAGCACCTCCAGACATCCGTTGCCTCAGTCTATGTCATCGTTGAGGAAGACTCTGCCTATGACATTTACTGTAGATTCGTTTCATGTTCCTTTGAGGTTCCCAACCTTAACCCATATTCATCTCATTAGGTTTGGACTTAGATTTAAAAGTACACCTCCCCCCAAATGGCTCTCTGTGTGGAATCGCCATCATTCCGCCACAAAGTTCTAATCCTGGCTTTGTGTGATCAGGTCCTTGGCTGTTCTGCCCTGTGTAGTTGCACTTCACAGCATCTGGTTCTGATTCCATTGTCCAGCACAAGGTTTTAGTAGTCTCAGATGCACACCAACCTCCATTATATTTCCCAGAGTAGGTGACTGATTTGGCTTAGCTGTAAAAGACAATCTAGGGCTACAGACGCTTCCAGTCCAGTAGTTATATATGCACGTGTGATTGTAAGGGCTCATCAGAACCTACACTTTGAAGTGAACAATTCATTTTCTCTAAATTAGAATTAACTTTATCAAGTACTGGGAAGAGTGATGCCCAAATCAACAAGTGCAGACTGTATTTTCTACATGAATTGAGTTCATTTTGAGTGATGTTTAAATAGAATATATATATTTATATCTTATAGAGTAATTTTATGTTTGATACATGTATAAATTTTTAATGCTTAAAAAATTCACATTTACCTTTTCAGAGCCTTTAATATTCCTACTCAAAAAACATTTTTAAAAATCCTTGCTTTTAGCTTTGTATAATGTGCAGTAAATTGTTGCTTTCTCTGAATTCATCCTGCTAGAAGTTGTTCTACAATAAAAATAGATTGGGAGATACTGATGAGTACTATAAAATGTATCATTGATATCTATCAGGTTGGGGAAAGCATGCATTCTTTTAGTGGATGGAATTGGTATACCCATGTCCTGTTCCTGTTTTATCATTCAAAGAAAGAGGAGTGATGTCTAAGGAGAAAAAAATGGTACAGTTATGCTGGGTGGAGTTCTCAGTGAGTGACAGATAGCTCACTGGGGCTCATACCCCCACATAATTACAATCTCTCTGCTTTATCTGTTTGTCGATAGCCATCTTAAGATAGATGAGAAGCAACTAGAATAATTATGACTTCCTCAAAATTATTCTTTTGTATATACATTATAGTTAAAATCAAATTTATTGAAAGAATGTGCTCATGGATTCTTTTTTCTTAGCTTTTGGGATAATACAAAGTGAGAATTGAGAAAGATTTTAAATAACAATACAAATTATAATTCATAAATCATGCATTTTGAAGGCTAGAAGAGGCAGAATTTTAAAACGTGCTTTTCTGAAAGATTACAAGCTCTTTGTTCTGAAACCTGGTGAAATCAGTTTCTTTTCAGGCTTCTCTCTGGTCCTCTTTTCCAATGAAGGATCAAGCCTTCTGCTGTCTGCCATCCGTGGTGGCTGTAAAATCCCTGTAAGTCTCATCACATAAGAAATTGTTCTTCATTCATATAACCAAATAATGAGAAAAATGCTATAGCACAATCACAGCCACAGTAGCTGAAAGGAGGGCATGGGGCAGGGAGAACAGGGAAGCTCCTGGTCGTCTATGGAATCCTCTGCTGCAAACAAATTCAGCTGTAGCCTCACCAATTGAACAGATGTGTCTTATTTCAAACATCTTCACTCAAAATGAAGCAAGCTTAGTAGAGGAATGGAAGAACAATAGCAAAAATAATTCATTTTATTAATATCAGTGACTTCTGGGCTGCATTAGCAACCTATATATGATAGAAAGATATAATCACAATGGAAGCATAGTTTTTAATAAATGATGTTCAACCCTCGGAGAGTGACACCCTTTGGTCCTAACACATATAAGACACTGGTGCTAGATATGATTCAAAATGCTGTAAGATACTAGGCATCCAAATATTTTTGTACTTTCAAGCATATGTTTATGGTATAAAATTGAGGTAAAAAGCACCAAAGAAGACAAGTACCTCCCATTTCAGATGACATTATAGAAATAACAGTATTTTATATTCAAACCCACTATACTTTCAGCAAAAAAATTGGTCAGAGAGAATCAACTAAATTAGAGTTTGTTTTCCTTCCATCCAAGCACTGAAATTCTTAGAGATGAGCTTCTCTGAGAGATGGGTAAACACTGAAAGATGTCACAAAATTATAATGGGAAGTAGAGTCAGATAATATGCAGAAAATTACCAACATATAATGGAGGAGACTTTGTGTGTGAAAATGTATGTTGATTTTTAACCATGCACATAAATGTTAATTCTTATTTGTAAATTTCACTAATCATCACAAAATTGCAAATTTAAAAAGAAATAATTGAAATAAGATAATCAGAAACACTGAAATGCGGCATGATCTGTACTTATACATATAAAATGTCTCCACAAAGAAGAGAGGGTTGTGTATTAATAAGAATTTAGCTCCCCTGAGAATTATCCTCTCATTTTACACCATAAATTAGATAAATTTCTAGCTAAATTATTTCAGTAAACAACAGGCGTAGGTCTTTAGACTATGGTGTAATTTAAGGAAATCTGGATCTTAGCTGTAATCTTTCTTTAACTTAAAATATGTTTATAAAATTGGTCTTTAATGACATACAATCTCACGCTTATAATCTATGTAAAGAGAGCTATTGTGTGCATAGGGTACAATGCCATCTTAAAAAACAAAACACTGAGCATCAAGCTTTGTAAAGCCTACAACAGTCACTCTCATTCTTCCTGAAGTAAGCAGCTGTTGCCATGGTGAGGATCTAACTGAGATACAAGTTGCTAGTATTTCAAAATCCTCTATGTACTCAGAACAACCGAACACTCTCAAAGGATTTACCAGCTGCATAAATACCTTCTCTGCATGTAATAGCTATGCAGTATTTAACAGATGATTCCGTAGTCAAAGGCACCTATTAAAGTTTCATTGTAATTGTGATAACATAATAGGCTAATTCAGAAGGACAGAATGAAGCAAGATGACACGGGGCATGCATTCAACAGGGCTAGATGGCATGTAACGCATTAGAATTGAAGTTCAGTATTGATGGAAGATATGATTCCAGAGATGTCATAAAATATAGCTTGTTCAAAGACTAATAAGATGGTTTGTGTAGAGAGATGTGGAAATAAATGTGGATCGTACCAGAGAAGAAAGATGTTCAGGACGTGAGGATGGAAGGATCTGGATGACCTTCACAAATCAGAATGTGAATCCTTGAGAATAACTCAGGGATCCTAAAGCTTGAGGCCCTCACTGTCCAATTGACTGAATGTACTCTGAGCAAGATAAGGGCTAAGACAGCAAAGCCCTAAGACAAAAACTGAGCCTCATTTTCACAGTCATGCAGAAGCCCAGATCTCTGAGCCAATATTTAAAATAGACTATTTGAGTCATAGGCTTGTCTTCTACCTCTTGAACAGTCTCACTCGTGGGTTATGTTTAAGCTGTGAGTGAGTGAAATCTGCAGACTCTGTTGCTAAGGGCTGAGAGAGGCACTTGTCTCATTGAACACACTACAGGTGCTTTACAAAGGCTGTCAAATTGTCTTTCCTCATGGTGCGTTCAAAGCCTCCTAATCGAGTTGATATGCTGGAGAGGTTGGATCCCTCTCTGACTGGGTGTCGGTTTCTTCGGCAGATTGTTGTCCATGCTTGACTACAGAAAACAGTTTATGCTCCCCTCATGACAAAGCGCTCAGCACAGCCATCGCTACTCTTGTCTGTGTTTATTTGAACTGTTCTGTTCACCCTAAGAACAGGTCTCAGTGTTTTGCAATTCCTTTCTGTTAGATTCACCCAAGAATATGCAACTGTTTCATCAAAATGTCCATAGTCTTTCTTTTCCAAGCCATATTTCTACAACTGAAAGCCTTTGTCCATTGTGCTCAGCAGTGATTTCTTCCTTACCTGGACCAATGAACGTTTCTCCAATATGGGATCTGGGTGACTTTTGCAGACCTGTGCTGTGTGAACACAGCCCTCCTCAGGCCTCTTCTGCCATTTCTGCTTTTTAAGCTTTTTCTTCTAATATTTTCCATGTAGTGTTTGGAGTTTCTTGCCATCCAATTTAACTCTTGTCATGAACATGTCCATGGATAACCTTCCCTATTGAAGGTTTTGAACTACTGACATATCTTAATACTCAAAGTTGTGTATAAACTCATAATTGTTGACTGAAGTTTCTGTCCCACATGATCTCACAATGATCTCAGTCTCAAGGTCTCAAGGAAATTCACAGAAGTTTTTAATAATTATAAACTATCTGGCCTATTAGCTCAGGTTTATCATTAACTAGATCTTACAACTTAAACTAACCCATAATTCTTGCCTATGTTTAGCCACATGGACTGGTACCTTTTCTCAGTGAGGCATTCTCATCTTATTTCCTCTGTGTCTGGTGACTCCATCTCTAATTTTCCTTTCTCTAGAAATAGTCTGGTAGCCCTGCCTATGAATCCTGCATGGTTACTGGCTAATCAGCATTTTATTAAATCAGTGTGAACAACAAATCTTTTACAGTGTACAAAAGCATTACCCCACAGCATATATTTGCCTGTTATTTCTCTGTTTCAATCACATCAATAGTTTCAAATCAATTTTAAATGATAACAAAATCTTTCATGGTTTTGTCAATATGCTGCCCTGAGCTCCATTTTGAAGATTTGAGAGTTTTACAATGCATGTATTTTCTTTTGAACTCTATGAGCTCATTTAGTGCTGCCTGTAGGTGTATGGGTGCAGATCCATCTACCTAGGTCCACGTCTTTGAAAACGATGAATGTTCTCCCTCTGCCGGAATCCAACAGCTCCCAATGGCTCCTCAGTTTGGTGTAAGACTTTGTGAGAACCTCCCCATCCATGCTATGATTTATATGGCTTGATACGATGAAAATCTTGTGTTCCAAACAGTCCTGTAATTTTCACTCCCCACTGTGTGTGCGTGTCCATGCAACTCACAGTGTTCTTGTTTTGCATATCTGCTACCTTTTGTCCTGACAAAAGGTAATAACCACCCTGTATTCACCTGTCTGCACACAGAGGATTTGCTTGATTGTGTCATATTTAAATGTTTATGACGTGTTGAAATTCTCTTAATCTCAGCAAGTCTGTATTGTTCCTTTTCCATGTATCTTCGTAATAGAAAAACACCTCAATTTCATGTTTTACTAATGACTATTCCCAGGCTTTTTCAGAATTTGGAATAGCTGTGAACTAATGACTGCCCAAATGATTTCCATGATGTACAATATTTTACTTTCTCAAAAGTAAAATTAAAACTATGTAGATTCCTGCTTATATGTGAAAAGTAAATCCATTTACCAAACATGTTGGAAAATCGATCAATGTTTATTGAATAGTGTAAATACACACTACTTACTGGGTAAAATAATGTTTGTACCACAGACGTTACAAAACATTGCCATATTTGGAAAATTAAAGGTTGTGCAGAGCTTCCAAATTTCATTGTTGGCATGCATACTGTCATTCATTTACACATATCAAAGCATGCCAAGAGTGAAAAAGCAGAGTGCAAAGAAGACAAAAGAAACACAGATTTTCTACTTAAAAGAAATATACTTTTAAAACAGTTTATTGATAAATTAACAAAGTTTTGCTGTTATTCTATTTTTAATATAAAATGTAGGAATCTTCTTTTTTAATTTAATGCATGTATGCAAAGCATTTTGATAATATCTACCCCTACTCCTTTCCTGCAATACTCTTCATTCCTCCCAATATATTCCTCTACCAGTCTTAGGTATTCTTATTGTTATTTCCCTGTGTTTTTATAACTGAGTTCAATTAGTGCTTCCATTATACCCATAGGCATGGACTAACCAATGGGACAATAGCAGCCTGTTAGTAAGCACCCCTCCACAGGAAACCGATTCATCTTTTTCCAAGCGGTATCAACAGCCAATAGTTCATACAGCTATAGATGGGACCTCATGACTCCTTCCCACAATCCATGCTGCAGTTTTTGCTGAAAATTTGAAATAGGTCTTGTGAAGATCACGGCAGCTTCTATTTGTTCACGATGACAATAGACATATCATGTCCAAAGGACAGCAGGTCACAGCACTTCTTACCAATCACTAACTCTTGTTTTACGTCTGCCCACTCTTCCATGATGTTGTTGTTGGGAACAGAAACTTATATCAATGTCTTTTTTAGAGCTGCTAATTGAAAATCATCATAGAAATAAACTTCAACAAAACAAAACATGGTGATTAACAGGCTACCCATGGAAATTAGTGTTAGCTTGTAGAATTTTCATACAAATTTGAAACATATAAAAAAACACAGATCAGAACTATATGCAAGAAAAAATAACCAAAATTCAGATATTATCAGGTAGACATAACTGCAGAAGGGAATAAGAAATGATTTATAGAATGAATTGTGGGTGGGTTTTTCCATACTGTGTTTGATGAAGTACCTAGACCAGAAGAAACAGAAGAAATGAGAACCATGCATTAAATCTATTAGATAAAATCTTTGAACATGTGAACTATCATTTTACTAGGAGATGGGGATGGCTTCTATACTTTGAGAAGATGCTGAAAGAGCTCTTCATAAACTAGGAAGCCTGAAAGAATGGAATCAAAATTCTCAATAACTCTGAAGCTGCTCAACTTCCATGAAAACTGCTGGGGAAACTTTATTATCAGAGCATTGAAAGACAAATAAGGGGATAATAAAGAGGCTCCTGGGGCTGGTTTGTGCAGGAGCAAATGATCAGTCAGAATGTATACATGGGCACAGGCTTAAAGGAGTGCAGAAAATGACTTACCTCTACAGAGTGGAAAGGAAGCGAGTACTAAACTGGAATTATACTCTTAGCAAAGGATCATGTCCTTTAAAAGCTAAGTGAAACTAGATTCATGTAGACTAGCAGTAAGGGGGCTAGGGGTTGATGTCCAGCATACCCACTCTAGTAGAAACACATGGATGCGTTCTACAGGCAGAAGAACGCATCCATGAGAAAATAATGACATAAAGGCAAACAACTGAAAATTGTTACAGCAAATGATTCTTGCATTATGGTGCTAAAAAGACACACAAGATCTAAATGTCTATAGCAGCACAACTTCTCCTGGGCTGAGTAGAGTTAAACAATGCTAAAGTTGATCATACAATATGCTTTTTTAAATCATACATGACATATGGAATCTAATCATCTGTTGTGTCATGAAGCAAGTCTAATTTACCCAAGCCTTTAGTCTTCACCCACAGGCTGATGCTGAAGATTACCTCATGCGTTTCTGTTTCTACTGGTCACATGGACCTCTCTGCCATACCACTGTCGGCTGTGGTTTTCGTGGGTTTCTGTCTGTAGAGCTACAGAGTCTGACTAGGGTATTTGTTCTAACCTCTAGAGCATTGTTCTTGAGGGATGCAGAGGTCTACATCCTAGATATTTCAGTGTTTATGTTATTTAGTATATCATAAAAGGATCCTTTAGCATCAGCCATGGCAAGAAAATACTCCATTGAAATATCAGTCTGAAAATTTTTGATAGAAATTCACTGAATTGAATCTGAAGACATACTAATTAGGATCTGCTATGTTTTGAGGGAAACACTCCATTTATTGTGTAGTCTCAGTCACTAGTCAATCTATACCCAGGGAAATGGTAAAAAAAAAAAAAATACGCAAGCAAATAATGAAGCTACAGTGTGATCAACAGACAGTGAAAATGGGATTTCCTTACTGTACTCATTGCCTCTTCTTTACTTTGTTTATCTGATTTCCTTGATACCTAAGACTGAGTAAGGCAAATTTGCATGCTCAGCACACATCCTCCCACCCAGGAACAACTGTAATATTTACAAAATTAAAAAAAAATGAATGATTTTATTGAAACTGACCAAATGCCCTGAAAACAAAGAGCTAGTAACTACCTACAGGTTATTTGCTTGTACTAGAAAATTTTTCTCTATGGAGATGAATTTAATATGATATACTGGCACAGAATTCTTAGTGAAACATTTGCTAGGCACCAGATTTCAAAATTTTAGACTGTCCTCAAAATGGGGGAAGTTTGAATACAGAAAGAACTTTATTCAATAGTGACTATGCCTTTCTTTTTTTTTCCAGGCTGAAAAGTTTTTTAAATGCATAGACATGCATTTGCTTTAAAAACCTGTGAAAACTACTCTGAAAATAAAGGGCAATTAGACAATGACATCATTGTAAGGAAATGCGTGAGTGTGCCTATAACGTATTACATGAGTATAATAGAAATAGAATAAATGCAGAATACCTTCTGAATTAGAAGCATCCACTAGTAGTTGGAGTTACGGCTTAGTAATGAAGATCACCGTTTATTTCTCCATTGGACCTGGACTCGGTCCCCAGCACTCACATGATGGCACCTAATGGGCTAAAAATTCAGTCTAAGAGGGTCTGATGCTTCCTTTTGGCCTCCAAAAGCAACAAGCACATGTGTGGTGCACAGACATCCACGCAGGCCAAACACTATAATGCCCAAAAATAAATAAATGTTTTAACAAAGAATCCACTCTATGAAATATATGCCTTATTTATTTTATGAAAGTCAACCATGAAAAAAATCGGTAACTTGCTTTACCTTTGTTATTATTTGTATGCAGAATAAGCAATGTTAACTTTTCTCTTACTGAAAAAGCCTCCAAATTCTCTCAAAATTAACTTCAAATCTCATAGATGTTTGAAGCATTTAATTAAAATGTGCTTTAAATTTTTAAAGCTTTCCGGGGAGCATTGGCTAACTGATTTCATTCTCTCATAAATTAACACCAACCATACAGCTTCCTCTCTCATTATTCTGTCCTCACTGAGCCTGCAGGTTTGAGGGAGAAGGCAATGAACATGACTTGGTGGTATTTGATCCCGTCAGAATAATGCCGACACGGGCATCTTCTTTGCTCTCCACAAAGTCTTCAAGCCAGAAGAAAGGACTCAGAACCTCCTTCCTTACCCTTCGCACAGGGTCCTCCCTCCACCAGCCTTCGGTGCTATGAAAAGGAAGTGCTGGGTGCGACGGGTTTTATTTGGAGAGAATGTGAGCATTGCTGTAAGAAGAGACCTGGATCCCTCTATTCCAGTCCCTGTTCTTTCCTTTTTTTCTTTATAACACTCATTACTACTTAATGTGCTTTGATATTTATAATTTGTCTTATTTCCCATTTGACCAGGCAAACTTTTCCTTCCTCAGCTTATCGATCAAGACCGGTAAATGAAAGAAATGAGTTTACACCACATGTCAGTGACGTTATCAGAGAAATGTGGATTTGTGTATGAAATGGTCTGAACTAAGCAAGTGTACTGTGGGGGGATTACCTAGAAACTACCTACCAATACAGAAGGGCCGAATGGGAACGGAGACCATAAATTACATGCATCTCTCTGAATTTTCCACGCCTGCAATCAGAAATAATAACCTCTTCTGTAATGAGCACCAAGTCTCAGACACATGATTACTGTGCCCAAGCCCAAAGCACACATATATGGCATGTGGTATGTTGACACCATCAGAAACCTGTGGGTCTGTCAGGTGATGGGTGGGAGAGAACTGGAGAGGTCTGAATGAATTACAGACCTGAGAATCTGCCATCAAGGAGTCCTGGCTGTCTGCCTCAAGGTGTTTGACCATGGAAATGGACAACAGAAACAGTCAATCAAGAGACAGCTGTTTCATAGGCAATGAAGTGAAAGGAGAGAAACTTGTAACTGGGGTCCTGTCAAAGCAGCCTTTACATCCTTGTCATAACCCAAACGGAGTTGAAATTTAAGCCTCATGACACTTTAGATTGGGTCTGTACTTGAATACAAAGGAACTACATCTGGGTGTTAATACACAGAAGAATGACCATGGAGATGTCTGTGTTGCATCTCCCACATGGGAATAGTTTCCCTCTGTTATAAAGGTGATGGCTAACACAAAGCAGGAGTAATTATGTGACAATATCTCAATAAAATTAAGGAATAATCTCTTACCCATAATCAGTTCTTGGTGTTTTTGTGGCTGTTCTCATTAAGTTTTATGCAATGGAAAGTCTGAAGAAAAGCCTATGCAATGTTAGGGAATGATGATTCATTTCTGAAGGAGAAAGGAAGGCATGGAGGAAGTCACTTGTCTCTGATGGTAACTGACATTAATCCTCAGTTTATGAAAAGTAACCGGGGCCAGTAGAACATTCTGTAGAGCAGGAAGCTGACATTTTTCTTGTTTTAGCAATGAATTACATACATAATGATCACACTGATGGAAAAGAAAGAATTCTATATTGTAATCAGGGGAATATCTTTACAAGTTCAGCATTTAGAGCCACTGAAAAAGACAGAAGAGAATAATTTCAGATAATAGTGGTCTTTGTAATTTTAATAAGGACATTGTTTATTATAAAACATATCAAACATACATATATTTTGAAATGTAGCTTCCAAAATATTCCAGAATAATAGAAAAATTAGAGTTTGAAGAAAAATTTGTTTTTGACACCTGGTTTTACTTCTCAGAACAAATGTATGGTCTTCAAGGCTCACTTCATTTTAAACTGCTGCACTTCTTAAAGATTTGCCTTTACTGTGAAAGGTTACATCACCCTTTATAATAGCCACAAATAGCATAAAATGAATTGCAGTAACTCTAACCAAACAAGTGGAAGACCTGTATGACAAGAACTTTAAATCTTTGAAGAAAGAAATTGAACAAGACACCAGAGAAGGGAAAGAGCTCCCATGCTCTTGGATAGGTAAATTAACATAGTAAAATGGCAATCTTACCAAAAGCAGTCTACAGATTCAATGTAATGCCTATCAAAATTCTTCACAGACCTCAAAAGAATGGTACTCAACTTCATATGGAAAAGCAAAAAAAAAAAAAAAAAAAAAAAAAAAAAAAAAAAAAAAAAAAAAAAAAAAAAAAAAAAAAAAAAAAAAAAAAAAAAAAAAAAAAAAAAAAAAAAAAAAAAAAAACAAAAAAAAAAAGGATAGCCAAAACAATCCTGTACAATAAAGAAACTTCTGGAGGCATCACAATCCCTGACTTCAAACTCTGCTACAGAGCTACAGTACTGAAAGCAGCCTGGATTTATCATAAAAACAGACAGGAGGACCAATGGAACCAAATAGAAGATCCAGATATTGATCCACATACCTACAAACACCAGATTTTTGACAAAGAAGCAAAAAATATAAAATTGGAAAAAGAAAGCATATTTAACAAATGGTGCTACCATAACTGGATATCAACATGTAGAAGAATGAAAATAGACCCATATCTATTGCCATGCACAAAACATAAGTCCAAACGGATCAAAGACCTCAACATAAAGTCACACTCAACCTCATAGAAGAGAAAGTGAGAAGTACACTTGGATGCATTGGCACAGGAGACCACTTTCTAAATATGACCACAGTAGCACAAACACTGAGAGAAACGGTTAATAAATAGGATCTCCTGAAACTGAAAAGCTTCTGTAAAGCAAAGGACTCAGTCAACAAGACAAAATGGCAGCCTACAGAATGGGAAAGGATCTTCACCAACCTCACATCAGACAGAGGATTGATCTCCAAAGTGTACAAAGAACTCAAGAAATTGGTCACCAAAAGAACAAATAATCCAATAAAAAATTGGGGGTACAGACCTAAACAGAGAAATCTCAGCTGAAGAATCTAAAATGGCTGAAAGACACTTAAGGAAATGTTCATCATCCTTAGTCATCAGAGAAATGCAAATCAAAACAACTCTGAGATTCCATATTACACCTGTAAGAATGGTCAAGATCAAAAACACTGATGACAACTTATGCTGGAGAGGTGGTGGGGCAAAGGAAACCCTTCTGCATTGCTGGTGGGAATGCAAGCTGGTACAACCCCTATGGATGTCAGTGTGGCGATTTCTCAGAAAATTAGGAAACACCTTCCTCAAGAACCAGGAATAGCACTTTTGGGTATATACCCAAAGGATGCTCAATGGTGCCACAAGGACATGTGCTCAACTATGTTCATAGCAGCATTTTTTTTGTCACAGCCAAAACCTAGAAACAACCTAAATGCCCCTCAACTGAAGAATGGATAAGGAAAATGTGGTACATTTACACAATGGAATACTACACAGCAGAAAAAAATAATGACATCTTGATATTTGCAGACAAATGGATGGATCTAGAAAACATCATATTGAGTGAGGTAACCCAGACCCAGAAAGACAATTATTATATGTACTCACTCATAAGTGGCTTTTAAACATAAAGCAAAGAAAACCAGCCTACCAATCACAATCCCAGAGAACCTGGACAACAATGAGGACCCTAAGAGAGACATACATGGATCTAATCTACTTACATAGGATGTAGAAAACGACAAGATCTCCTGAGTAAATTGGGAGCATGAGGAGGGGAGAAGAAGGAAGGGGAGCAAAGAAAAATGTATAGCTCAATAAAATCAATAATAAAGAATCACTGCACTATACTAAAAAAGAAGATTTGCTTGTAGTGTGTGTGTGTGTGTGTGTGTGTGTGTGTGTGTGTGTGCGCGCGCGCGCATGTGTAAGTGTATGGCAAATGCCTGCAAGCTCCAACAAAGGCAGAAAGGGAGTAAGATTTTTCTGGAGCTGGAATTATAGGTGATTGTGATTTCCAATGTGTGTATGAGAAACGAAACTCAGGTCCTCTTGAAGAAAAGCAAATGCTCTTGACCAGTGTGTCATCTTTCCAGCTCATCATATCTGCCTAATAACCATCTATTGTTTTAATACTATGTCCACGTAGCAGAAAACAATCATGGTGTTTGTCCTCTGTGGCTGGGACCTATTCAGTCACAGGCTCACAGCTCAAATAACATGATCAGATTTGGTTTTCATCGCATGCAGTGGAATTTCAATACAACCACGTGTTTGGTGATTCCCACGTTTGTGCCTATGTCTCTAAAGGCTTCTCAGATGGGTAAAATTGATGGTTACTTTCTTCCTCAGCCATATGCATAGCACCTCCCAGCACCCTGGAAGCCAGTCAGTGGGTATGAAAACTCTGGGTCAGTACGTTTGTCTTTTCCATGTTCAGTGGCTTGAGGATGTGGGGTCTTCAGCAAAAAGGGTCCTAATATCAAGTTCCAGGCTTTTTGTTTGCTAGTCTATGGTGTCTACTAGAAGCCTTGTAACATGTACATATGTATATACATATATTTGTGTATAGCTTAAATATATGTATACATTATATGTGTTTAGTACATACACACGTAATTTTCATATATATATCTTCCATATATATATGTGTCTATATTCCATATACATAGAAGTTATATATTATAGGAAACCTATACATCCCTGTCTTTTTTGGTGTGTCTTTATCTGGTTTTGATATTAGGGCAATAATGGTTATTGGCAATAATGGTGAAGGAATTTTAAAATTTTTTCCTTCATTTTCTATTTGAAGGAACAATTTGATGAGTATTAGTACTAGCTGTTTTCAAAGTCTGGTAGAATTCTTCACTGAGTCCATCAGGCTCTGGGCATTTTGTAGACAGGCAGGTTTGATTCCTGGATCTATCTCACTGGATGTCGTGAGCCTTATTAAATCATTTTTTCATCTTGATTAATCTTTGGTGAGCCATATTTTTTTTTTTAGATTTTCCAGTTTGGTGGAATATAACTTTTTTTAAGGTATGAACTTAGTATTTTCTGAATTTTTCTGTTGCTGTATGTCCCTTTTCATTCACACTTTTGCTAATTGAATTCTCTCTCTCTTTTTTCAGTTTGGCTCAGTGTTTTCATCAGTTCTTCACCAGAGGTTGTTTCCTTAGCTTCTGTGAGTGTGTGAATCTTCTCTAGGGTCTACTGCTCTTGACAGCCAGCTTTATTCTATGATGATCATACAGAACGTAAAATGAGATGTCAATTTTCCTATAGTTGTTGACCCTTATTTCATGTCCTAACACATGCTCAATTTTTCCCATATGGTTCAGTTTATTCAAAGAAAAATAAACATTAAAATATTTTTGTAATAATATTTTATTCCTAATATTACTTATCAATGCTTAACTCTTAATAACCTTAGGGAAGGTAGGGTCCTTCTACCTATCTCCAATGGGTGGTGGTGTGTCTTGTTATGTCTTTTTTTTTTTTGCTTTTTGTATTTTATATCTCAATAAAATCAATAAAAAATAAAATATTAAAATCATGCTCAATTTTAAAGAAATTTAAAGCATGGGTTGGTGAGAAAAGTATGTATCCTTCAGCATTTGGATGGAACTCCCTACATATATTGACGGGCTCCATTTGTTCTATGACATAATTTAACTTCAGAGTTTCTCTATTTTCCCAATGACCTGCCTTTGGTGAAAATTGGTACTGAAGTCACCCACTGTTACTGTGTTGGAGTGCATCTGTGGTTTTAGGTCCAGTGGTATTACTTTTATGAGTCCCTGTCTTTGGCAATCCAAAATTAGGCTTCTAGTATCCTGTTGGATTTTTTTCCTTTAGTGATTATAAAGAATCTCACATTCTATCTTCCAGGGAGCACCACTTTTTCCCAACCCCACCAGGAACTGTACAGCCACTACCCTTGACTTGAAGTCAGTCATACTAACTGTGCTCCTGTTCCCAGCACAACCTTACATTCAGGTCTCCTAGCTCCATATCTGCTTACCAGCCATAGTTTTCTCTTACGTCTGCATCAGAGAGTTTATTCTGCCATCACACTATCTCAGCAAATGAACAGCTGAAAGTCTCCTTCTAAAGCAGCCACATTGTCCTGCTTTGGATTCACACGGCAGACGCTGCAGTTACTGGGGTCTTCCTGAGTTTGCTTGCCCAACTATGGGTTATCTTTTATGCACGGTGAATCCTAGACATTGTGATAATATCACTCCAACCTCAATTTTTTCAAGTTATATTATCTGTCTAATTATGAATTCAACTTTATGTAAAACATAATTACTAAACTGGTTTATTGCTTTGATAATTGTCAATGCTTTTAGCTAATTGACCTGAAAACTTTATCTATTGTGATGGGTAATATCTGGATAATTATAAATTAATGGGGTGGGTTACAATTTATTTTAACATTTTATGAAAACATAAAATGTATTAAAGGAAAATATTGAAAATAATGGAGGATTAAAGAACATTCACAATTTAGAGATCATTTATGAAAGAAAAGTTTACATTTACATCATTTTTATATTTTAATGAATATATACAAAAGTAATGTCTAAATTATTCAGAAATAAAGACATATTTGCAGAAATTTTAAATATATATGAAAATCATTCAGTGTGCTAGAGTATAGAAGGAGGTGATTTCTCAATTTCTATAATGTTTAAGCCACTCTAAGTGATATTCTGTTGCTTATGCGTAGGTCAGAAAGATATATCTTTCAGCTCTAGTTAACTTCCTGAATCCATGAAGGATGCTATCGTTTCTTTCTTTTAATTACATATGTTTTAGTTGAAATATAATTACATCAATTACCTCTTTAGTACCTGTCATCCTTCCCAGCTAATTTCTCTCAACCCCTCCCATGTTTCTTTGATTATTATTATTACACATATATGTATGTACGGAAAAATATATACACATGCATCTTTGTATGTGTATGTATGTATATATATTGATGTTGATATTTGTGTTTGTGTACGTATTTGTTGCTTGTGTATGTATGGCTTCAAGTTGACGAATTACCATTGGACAACTAGTAAGGGACCTCATCCCTGGGAGAGGCCAATTATCCCTCTCTCAGTAGTCATTATTTGCTTTTAGTTCTATGAGTGTAATCTCACAAAACTCTCCCATTCTGCATCAACATGTCCATTAATATTGCCATTTTTCTTATCTTATTTATGCAGCTATTTCAGGAGAGAATTTTTCACAGCAGACTTCCTGGCTGTTACAATCTTTCCCTATTCTGGCTGTTACAGTTTTTCCCTAATCTGGCTGCTACAGTCTTTCCCTAATCTAGCTGTTACAGTCTCTCCCTATTCTGGCTGTTACAATCTTTCCCTATTCTGGCTGCTACAGTCTTTTCCTAATCTAGCTGTTACAGTCTTTCCCTATTCTGGCTGTTACAATCTTTCCACTCCATTCTCTTCAATATTCTCTGTGGTAGATGCAGGAGTTTTGACATAGATATATCCCTTGGGGCTGAGGCTGTACTACCCATGATCTGTTGATCTCTGAATTGTAAACATTGTGTTTTCAATAGTTAGTAAGGCAGATATTATGGCTTTTGGTCCAAGATGTTGGCGATAGTAAACTAAACTACTTATGGCGTGAATGAAGCAATAGTTAGCGAACTTCTGACTTGAAAATCTGAGAAAATCAAGGAACAAGAATGTGTCTCTAGGAGACTTTCATGTCTATGCATGCCCATCATCCCTTTCAGATTGGGTGGGATTTATCATAGCACGTGAGCACAGCATTTCACCATTTTTTTCTGGGAACCAGTGACCATGTGGTCATTTCCCAGCATAGACTTAATACTGACTCACTGAAAATGCCCCAATCATGGCCTCCTATTTGAGGACCTGAAAATCAGAAGTATTTTCAGGGTAGTTTTTCTACATCACACAGAGGAAAAAGTTCTTCCAAAACTCAACCCGGGCTTCATACTGTCCTCGTCTCTTATTTTTTTTAAAGCTTTCATTGTTAATGAGTTACTCCCCAGCGGCACACTGATAGCAGGTTATTGCTAAAAATACTATTACAAAGCCACCTTTTCTTGGCATCTATATTAGTGAATGATGCCGTCTTCAGATCATAAGATTGAAATTGTTTGCTTACACTATTTTCTTCTTATGAAAAGCAATAAGCTAGATATTTAGATTCAGTGTTACTCTTCATGGAATTCTCAAACCTCTACTGGTTTGACATTAGCCTCCCAGCATCTGTAGCTTGTTACCTGTCATCTCATGAGAATGCCACAAGAATTTGCAAAAACATTCCATCGCTGTAGTTGAGAGTAAACACACAGCTTGTGGACAGAAGGCAACCTAATACAAAAAGAAAAGTCTAGTTTGACATCTTGCTGCAAATTACAGATGTGTGAATGTCAGAAGACAAACTGTTACAGTTTATTTTTCGCTTTCTAGGAATCAAATTTGGGTTTCCAGGACTACAAGTACTGAGTTCTCTTACCACCCCACAAAAAAATTACAACTGTGGCTGAAAAGACTAACTGTACCTGCGTGAACTTCAATGCTCTTACAACATATGGGTCATTAACTGAAAATCTCAGAGCCGCTTATGACCCATGAGTGAAAGAGGTCTAAATGCCTAGCAGTTATAGTTACATAGTGTTAAAAATATAAGGAAGAAGCTTTGGTGTAACACTTATTCTGAAGTTCCAAGCATTGCACCTAAATATCAATGCTTTGATAGCTATAAATTACAGTGATAGTGATGATTGACATGAACAAAATATATCATTATTTGATAAGAAAACCTTGTTTATTTTAGCTTTCAAGATTAAAATCATGACATATTGGACTTTGGCTTTTAAATTCATTTTTTATAAATGCATTTGACTGCCCTTATTTACAGTAACGGTATTCTATAGAGTATGATCTATGAACATTTTGTCAGCAAATAACAAATGATTATTCATCTAAGATGTTCAGGCATAAGCTCGTGTGAAGCTCTGGTCACTATTTCAGCAGCAGACCCCATGTAAGCTCTTTTGTCTCCTCTTATATACAACTTATTTACTATGAATTATTAGTTGATATTGAATTCATGGCCAACAGCACTGTAAGTAGGGTCTGTTATTTTGAGACAGGGCTTCTCTATAGCTTCAGAGCCTGTCCTGGAACTCTATAGAGCAAACTGGCCTCGAAATCACAGAGACAAGCCTGTCTCTGTTTCCTGCATGCTGGAATTAATGGTGTGTGCCACCACTTCCTGTCCTTTCTTGATTTTTTTCTTGTTTTGTTTGCTTTTTTTTGTTGTTGTTGTAAGTGGAGTCTGAATTAAAGACTATCCAGTCCATGTAATTTCCAAGCCATATATTGCCTGTCTTACTCTAGGAACATGAGGCAGGAACACTTTAGGCTAGAGGTTCCTTCGGTATGTTATTATTATAAATACTGGACTGGCTTAATGGATGAGTAAGTGAAAACACCTGCTTCCATGCAGGGCAAGTAGAATTCTATTCATAAAACGTACCAAGATTACAGAAGGTGAGAATTGCCTCTCACCAAGTCCTTTTGACCTCCACAGGTGACATAAAATCAACTCTGAGCCTGCCCTACATGCACACATGTACACACATTGCAAGCAAAATAAACATAAAATAATAATTTAAAATGCTAGTGTGGAAATCCCCAGGATAAAGTACACATGTGCAGCAGAATAGAGAATAATCAGGCTTTGCAGCGGCTCCAGGTGGACACCAGGCAGCCGAGGGAAAGGTGCAGTATGTGGTACTCTCCTCTACTCAGACTGTGCCTCTGGTTTGGCACACAGCATTTCACTGGGCTATCTCTGCATACGTCTCCAAAGAGCCCAGAAAGCAACCACAGGGATTGTTGTAGGTAACACATCCTACTGCACAGGCACATTTGTGAATGTGGTCCTCCTGGCGATGCGCTGCCGCAAGAGCCGGTGTCTTCTGATGTTTGATGAGTGAATTCAGGCTTGAGTGACAGCAAAGTGACTACAATTGTCAGATTCTCCCTCAGGCCTATATTTATAGATAAGTTCTCCATGGCAACCATAGATGCTATGGAACGGTAAAGGTACAAGGTGTAATGCCTGTCAGCTGTTATCTTCTCTTCAGACAAATAAATTATATTTCGTTCAAAGATTTATTTCCTTATTTAAACACAGATATTGACATCTGATAAGTGTGTGAAGATGACAAGACATGAATGGGCATAAATACCCATAAGCAGAGTGGGCAGTCAGGTTGAATTTATCACAGTGGTTAGTCTTTCTCGCTTTCTCACGGTCAGAGCTGATTGTCACTGAGGAGATATAGGACTTTGTCTTTCTGGTATTGTGTCATGAGAAGTTTTATTACCACCATCGTTAGCAAGCATGCTTATATTCATAAACTTATATATGCATATTTCTGTTTCTTCTATCGAGTTAATTAAAATGATAAATCAGTGTAATTCTTTTTTACTATTTTAAAACTTTTTAAGGGCGAGTTTGTAGTAATTGTCAGTTGTATCTCCCCTCTTGATATTTATTGCAACAATCTGATACATTGTAATGTGTGTTCTCTTTAATGGAATTTTCAAGACATCATTTTGCTACAATTTCATGTAGACATTATTTATTATATAATGTGGTGATTTGGTTTTAATGAGCATTTTTTTTGTTGATTTCCTGGGCTTTTGAATAGAAATCAAATGGCATTCTAAGCCACATGTCACTGCCATCACCCTTTGAATTCTCAAGGGTCATTTTAGATATGCCACAGTAATCTGGTTTCTGGACACCTTTCTTCCAATTCTTGTTAATTGTGAATTTTGCTTAATACCAGGAGAGTTCCTGACCCATGCCAGGTGCAGAACAAAGCAAAGTGCTTAGCACCACCATTGTCTGCGCATATCTCAAAGAATCAATCAGTGTAGCAGATTTATCCACTATTCCACAATTTGGGTCTTAGCCAGAGGATCTTCCACTCAAAGAAATAATTCAGATAATCCTCCCCATGCATTTGAAAGTTTTATCACATTTATTAAAGATCATATCATTAGAAAAGCAGTGGGCTGAGTGAGTAAAGGCAGGAGACAAAGCTCATGCTATTGAACTTTCCCCAATCTACTCAGTGCTAGGGACAGGCATGTGGCAGATGCATGCACACATACACACCTATAAATACACATCTATCCCATCACACTGCACACCTACAAACACACTCACATGCACACCTCCAACACACAGTCCTCTGCGCATACATGTACACCTACACACATATGTACTCCCATAACCAATTACACCCCCACACACACACCTCTTCTTATTGCTTAAAATCTGAGCTAACAAAAAAATGCCAATGCAAGCGGGTGATAAGGTCCATACCCTCAAGTAAAGTGTTCCATGGGATCTTTAACAACCTTTTCTAGCTCTGCCTGTGGCCTGCACAAAAGGTGGACCTGATCTAGGGAAGTCTTGTGAGCACAGTGACAGTATTGTGGCAGAGTAGCGATATAAGTCCTCATAAATTTAAAGAACAGCCAAGGCTCAGTGGTAGGAGGTGACACATTCACACTCATGGCCAAAAACCCTTCAGATCCAGAGATTTACAATAGAAATGAGTAGGATTACCATGAAGTGTATCCAGAAGAAACTTAAACTGAGGATGAACGAATAGGGAAGACTATATAAGCAGAGTGTAAAAGAGGAAGCTTGAAATGAGGTACACAAAGTTATCCTTGCTGAACAATAAATTTAATAAATCAAAGCTCTCTATATGATAAAGTGCATAGTCAAGGCATTGCTAGACCAATCAAGAGAATCTTCCAGCTTTTTCTACTTTTAACTCCTTGTAATCCACAATCTCTAGATTTACTAGACATCTGCCTTTTGGTTTCAACGATCATTTGTATTCACTTTCAGGTTTGTATGAATGGCATAAACTTCACTTTCTCCATGTGAAAAATGTCCAACAGCATAACCATGAGATGGTTCACATGTGTTGTAGACATGTACCTTACATTTTATAATTAAAAGCTGCAAGGGATACCCATGCATACGTTATTTATAGTCATACCCATTCAGCAAAACAGTGATGGAATGAATTATTTTCCATTGTGGTTGTGACGGGCTTTTAAAGGCTACTACAAAACTATTTTTACAAAACTGTCATAACACATTGTACTAAGAAGTTACAAGATTCTCCTCCACAGCCTCGTACTGCAGACATCCTGTGATGGTTGTGAAATTCCAGACAGGGCTGGCAAAAGATTAGGATGGCCAAGGTCATCTTAGTAGAAGTCCATTTTTGAAAGGTTGTGCATCTTGAGTGTGGGTTAAAGGAGAAGGAAGGAGGTATAGAGGACAAGGCATGGGAAGGAGGGAGGGAAGAGAAGATAGATTATAGGCACACATAGGCACTTTCTGTTTCTTTCTTTGCTGACAGTGAGTATGAGGTAAGTATGTATGTGTGGGAAGGGTCAACCATCACACAGCTATGCTAGGAAAAGCAACAAACACACACATCAACAGGTTCTTACCTCAGCTTCCTGCATTCCATGTGCCCAAATGAGTTTCTTTTTTTCAAAAATCCATCTTGGCTTATTTCATTATAATAGTTATCAATAAACAGACATACTCATTTTAATAGATATCTGCCTGATCCTATCCCTTTTTTGAGTCTCGTCTCAGTATTGAATTTCTTGGTTCCATGTTTGAAGATAATGGGGCAATGTTTCTACGGGTATATTTATAAATTATACTCTGGTCCATTTAACTACATAGTAAGTCTCATTAATAATACATAGCTGTCTTGATCACTGAGTCTCTATATCCAATTATCAAATAAGATGAAAAATTTATCTATTGATTAAAGTTGTAATTCTTAAACAATTTCCAGTCCTTTGTGTTTCCAAATAAATACTCAAAAAATAATATATAACAAAAACTCCAACTGGCTTGTAGAAGTTTTGCAAAGTCTCATCTTACTAATGGTTTGGGGCTCAGATTCGCATCTCCACTTATCTTAGAGTATTTAGATATAGATGGGAGATGGGTAGCTAGCTACATAGATAGACACATACATAGATAGATAGACACATAGATACATAGATAGATACATAGATAGACACATAGATAGATACATAGATAGATAGACACATAGATAGATACATAGATAGATAGATACATAGATAGATAGACACATAGATAGATACATAGATAGATAGATACATA
>PVIU01021018.1:0-32588 GCA_004026605.1 Ondatra zibethicus | reverse complement strand
AAACATATATAGATCCTCCTGGAAATTGGAAGTAAACAAGATTGCCAGGCAAAAGTTGGAAGCACGGGGGCGGGGATAGAGGTGGGGATAGAAGGGATGGGGGAAGGGGAGAGGGGGAAAGAGAAGGGAGAAGGGAAGGACTGGGGAGAGCTTGGGGGAGTGGGAGGGTGGAGATGGAGGAAAGGTGGATATTGGAGAAGGGAATAAGATATCTACATTAAGGGAGTCATTTTAGGACTGGCAAGATAATTGGCTCTAGAGGGGATCCCAGGTGTCCACGGGGTTGTCCCTAGCTAGGTACTTGGGCAGCAGAGGAGAGGGTGCCTGAACTAGCCTTGTCCTATAGTCACATTGATCAATATCTTGATCACCACCATAGAAATTTCGTCCGATGGATGGAGATAGAGACAGAGACCCACATTCACATCAGAGCAATGGACTGAGTCCCAAGGTCCAGTCACAGAGCAGAAGGTGGGAGAAGATGAGCAAGGAAGTTAGGACCGTGAAGGGCTGGTCCACCCACTGAGACAGTGTGCCTGATCTAATGGGAGCTCACCAAATCCAGCTGGACTGGGACTGAACGAGCATATGATCAAACCGGAATCTCTGAATGTGGCTGCCAATGGGGGCAGACTGAGAAACCATCAACAATGACACTAGGACCTATCTCTTCTGCATGTATTATCTTTTTGGGAACCTAGTCTATTTGGATGCACACCTTCCTAGGCCGGGATGGAGGGGGGAGGGCCTTGGACTTCCCACAGGGCAGGGCACCATGCCCTCTTTTAAGGAAGCAGGGGGAGGGAGGAGGGGTGGGGTGGGGAGCGGAAGGGGACTGGGAAAAGAGGAGGAAATGTAATTTTTTTTCAATAGAAAAAATAAAAGAATATGGAAAAAAAAGAGGACCAGGAATTTATAAAATTTAGAAAAACTCTGGAAATTCCTGAAGAAAAAAAAAACCCTTAATCTCTACTATGCTTGATGTTTCCATATGACTATCGGAATTCAGTTGCAGTGGGGGCACATATGCGAGGGAGTTTGGTTTCAAGTCTAGCATATGGTGGTATTGGAAAGAAGTCTGGGTTCTTTTTAAGATTCCTGGCTCATGCATTTTCCTAGTTTTGGCAAATGGCAGAAGAGTGAGTAGAAGAAGGTACCCATAGTGGGGACATTACATAAGTGAAATCTTTGTATCTTCACTCTCTGAGGTTACTGACATTTAGCATTTAATATATCACATCATATTCCCATGTGTTTCTGTATGTTTATCTTTCTGTGTGTCTGTCATTTTGTCCTCCGTCTTTCTTCTCTTTACTCCCTCCTTTCCTCCTTCTCTTTCACCTTTTCCTCTGCTCCTCCAGTCACTTTCAAAGCCCTTCCTGCATGGTAAATAAACAATATCTCCTTACAAATAGGGAGCATGGGGGTGGGCTGAGAAGAGAGGGCAGAAGGGGAGGATGAGAAGAGGAGAGGGGAGGAGAACTTGAGGGATCAGGATAGTCGAGATGGGAGAAGAACAGAGACAGAGAGCAAGGAAAGGGATAATTTCATTAAGGGAGCCATTATGGGGCTAGCAAGAAACCTGATGCTAGGGACATTCCCAGGAATCAACAAGGATAACCCCAGCTAAGACCCTAAGCAATAGTGGAGAGGGTACCTGAACTGGCCTTGCCCTGTAGTCAGATTGATGTCTATCTTACATGTCACCATAGAACCTTCATCCAGCAACTGATAGAAACAGAGACAGAGACCAGCAACAGAGCACTGGGCTGAGCTCCCAAAGTCCAGTTGAAGAATGGGAGGAGTGAGAATATAAGCAAAGAGATCAAACCATAATGGGAACACCCACTGAAACAGCTTACCTGAGCTAATTGGAGCTCACCAACTCTAGCTGAACAGGGAAGGAACCATCACAGGACTAAACTAGACCCTCTGAATGTGGGTGACAGTTGTATGGCTGGGGAAGACTGAGGGGCCAATGACAGTGGCACCAGGATTTATCCTTACAGCTTGTACTGCCTTTTGGGATCCTATTCTCTTTGGATGGATACCTTACTCAGCCTAGGTATAGTAGGGAGGACCTTGGTATTTCCTCAAAGCAATGTGCCTTACCCTCTTTGAGGAGTGGATGGTGGTGGAATGTGGAAGGAATGGGAAGAGGGGAGGGAGTTGGAACTGGGATTGGTATGTAAAATAAAAAAAAGAGAGTTTGTGTTCTTTTTAAAAAAAAAAAGAGTGAAAAAAAGGAAAAAAAAGCTTGAAAAAAGTTCTTTCTTCTTTCATCCCTGTTTAAATCCTGCACTTCTCATCACCCTGCCTCTGCTTCTTTTCTTTTTCTCTTAGATTTTTCTTCATTTTTCTTTCTTTTGCTAATGAGCTCCTTGGAGGGTACTTTGTGATCCAGGAGTTGACATTTCTTTTCCTTCCAGAAATATTTATATTTATTGTGAAGCCATAAAGAAGAGAGACCATGAGCAATGGGGTTTGGTGTGACCACATAGTAGGGGACTACTCCTCTTGGGCACAGTTCAAGGATAAAACGTGTATGTGTGTTTACCCTAGCAGAACCTGGATTCTCTGAACTCTCTGAGCATGAGCCTCTCCATGTAGAAGTTAATTAGCTCAGGAAGTGTAGAATCCATTCAGTTCAATGATGTTGAAAATTATGCTCCAAGGCGAGTTTATCTTTGGAGATTCCTAAAGGTCACCATAGAGAAGTTTCTATTTTCTCATGCTTGCCAATGCTAACTAAGAGATTCTCTGAAAACCCCTCTTCCATTTTAGCTAGTGTAGTTTCGAAATTTATAATGTGGATGACTCATGGTTGTTGGTATGGTCCTTGTTGGGAGCTACTAACTATGGTAAAATAATTAATCTCTCTGTCCAAGTTTCTCATATGTGGAGATAATAGTACTCTTGGTACTGTGTAAGAATTCAATGAATTAGTTCAGTTGACCCTCAATACCCATGTTGGATAGGTTCCAAGATTCCTATACATACTACAAAGTCTGCATAAATGCAAGTCTCCCTATCTAAGGTAGGACATTATTTATTTATAACCTATAAATTTAAATCTCCTCATCATTTAAACCACCACTTCGAGTGTTTTTTACACCTATTACAATGCAAATGTTACCTAAAATGTTGCTATATTCTGTTTTCTAAGGAAACAATGATAGGAAAAATGTCTGCCCTTTTTAGAACTTTAGGTTTCAAATTTTTATTTGATTTGTGATTTCTTGAATCTGTGAATATAAAAGAGTTCATGCATACAGGGGTTTGGTTATATATTTAACAGTGGATGAGATACAGTGCCACATGTGTTCTGCCACTGTTGTTAGTAAATACATCATGATTTTTGCAATTGAAAACATCAATTGATCTTATTGGAGAATTTAACTTTTAAGATTTTTATAATTTTGTCCATAGCAAAGCAGCCTTGTAATGAAGTCAGTTAAACTCTACTTGAACATGCTTGGTGATAAAAGAGCAATTTTGTAGAGTTGTGCCACCCACTCTGTTGGTAATTAGCTCTTTCTAATGAGCAAAATTAACTTCTTGGTGGCTTCCACTACATGGACTTTCTTGTCTCTGAAATCACACTGAGTTTACCTCTTTTTTTCCCCATGTATAAGGTCACATTCAGGCCCAGCCCAGTGATCTACGTAATCAATGAGACCCAGCTTCTTCCATTCTACCAATAAGAATGACTTGATGACATCCCAGGCAGCTACTCAACTTGTGGGTCAATTCTGATGACTGGAAATTCTTCTTGCTGCCCCTCTATTTGACTGGAATTATCTCATGTCTTGTACCCACATTCCCGCTCCTACAAATGGGCTTTAAGATGATAAAAAGAGTCCGGTGTAGTTACACACATCTATAACACCATCATTGACAAATGGAGATTGGTAGACCAGGAGTTTCTACAGAGAAAGTTCAAAATCAGCCTAGACTATGTGAGGCCTTGTCTCAGGAACACAAAAAGGAGCAAACAAAACCCCACAAAATAATAAAAGTGGAAGATAAAATAGTGGTTCTTATGCCTGGTCCTTAGGTGAAAAATTTCTCCAATGTCATCATATGGTTTGCATAAAAAGAGCTCTGATTATAAAAATGACTTGGTTGTGGCTTACTTCTGTTAATTTGGAGCCTTGGAATTTTCTGTACCATTAACAGTTAGCTTATCTCTTTCTGTTTTGGTTCCTTCTCTTATGTACTCATTAATGACAAAGGACCAGTGGTGCAAGAGAATTGTCTGTATTCTGTCAATTATATTTTATATAAATGCTGATTGGCTGATAGCCAGGCAGGAAATATAGGTGGGTGGGGAAACCAGACAGGAAGTAGGGGTGGGGCAATGAGAACAGGAGTATTCTGGGAAGAAGGAAGCTCTTCCTGCAGTCCTGCCCAGACCACAGAAGAAGCAGGATGTGACCTGCCTTGCTGAAAAAGTTACTGAGCCATGTGGCTAACATAGATGAGGATAATGGGTTAATATATGTTATAAGAGCTAATACGAAGCCTGAGCTAATGGGCCATTCAGTTTATAACTTATGTAGACCTCTGTGTGATTTTCTTTGGGATTTACCAGCTGTGGGAACTGGGCAGGACAGAAACCCAAACAAGCAAGGCCCTTCATGTTACAGACTAGAAGCTTCACTCCATCCTGCCAGTGCTGTGTGCAGAATACTGATGTCCCAAGAAGCTGTTATCGTTTACAAAGTTATGAACATTTTATGGACCCAGAGTTCAGCATTTTTGTTTCATGATGGGATGTCAGAGTACTCTGAAGATTCACAGAGAGGCCTCAGTCTCCTGTGGTATTTTCACTAGATACTCAAATGTGATGCTGTGTCCTGTGCTTTAGAGCAGCTGGAGGTGTGTTTTTCTCTTCAAGCTGACATAAGTCCTCCGCATCAGTGGATTAATAGTTGGGAAGCATAGCTCTTCCATCCCTGCCTTAAAGTAAGTATGAAAGTATATGTTTATTTCCTTGAGCACAGGGGCTGGTACCCATCCTAGTGTGAACTAGGAGCCCCAAACACACATGCAAACTTATGAATCCTGTCACCTTCATGTTACTTTATCTTGTCTTGACCTGTGACCTAGTTCACATGAAATAAATGATGGTGCAAATACAGATGCTGTATGCCAGCTGTGGTAGTGACAGGAAGTTTTCCATAAGGACACTCAGAAAGGCATATGGGTAGGGGAGTGTTTCCATAAGGTGAGATGTAGGACACAGGCAAAAGCAATGAGCTGCAATCTCCATATCTGTCTGGGAGTATAGTGTGATATGTATATACATAAGCTTGGCATGTTTCCCTGGGATATATGAGCAGAGTATAATGTGATAGCTTTAGGGAATAATTAAAATAATTAGGTTTTAAATTAGAACCATTGACTTGGAAGGCTATTTTCTAGCAGTGATTTACTCTAATGCAAACAACAACAAAATCAATGTTCTTTACATAGTGCAGCCCCGTTCAAATTGTTATATTTAGTTAGTATTTTCATTTCACCAAGGGAGACAACAATTGTTTATTTGTTCATCATGATCAAATTACAATCACACAAAATAACAACAAAATTAAAGTCCTTTTTGTTTAGGGTTTGTTATTTTATTCATTTTCTTTAGTTGGATTAGGTGCATGCTCTAGACATTAGCTTTTCTTTGAATTAATTTTGAAATGCTAATATATTATTTTCAAATTTTTGTCCTTCATCAACACTATTTGTTATACTTGAGATTCCTTTTCAAGCCTGTGCTATCATCAAATGAAGGAATAAATAATAGTGCAAGGCAATATGCTGATTACAGTAAGGTGCGTCAAACTCAAGTATGACATCATTCTTGCTCTAAAAATAGAGTAATTACATTTTAATTCTAAATAGTGTAATTGATACTAAGATGGCAGATACACTGGAAGTAAACAGGAGGCAGTTTGAAGGAAGCAATGTTTGAATAGAGATTGGTAGTTTGGGGTTGAACATACATTCAGGGCAAACCAGGCTGTTGGGCTGATAAAGGATGTGGTACCTGGAATGAACTCAGCCTGAAAATGTGGTTTCTATACATGGCAGAAGGCAGAAAAGTATACTTTTTACATTAATGAGTAGACCCTAGGGAGTTTTGTGCAGAAGAGTGATGTGATCAGAACCCAGCTTCAGCATTTGCCCTTTCTAACTTCTGTGATGTTTTCCTAACCAACCTAATTCACTGTTTGCTGTACAGCAGCAGTTGTCAGTGAGTAGGCACTGTCTGGTGGGAGGGTAAGCAAAGAAATATGTAGAAAGTAATTTTAGAGACATACATACATAATTATATATCTATTTGAAATTATATATATGGTATGTAGGTATTTGTGTGTGTGTGTGTGCACAGACATATATGTGAATAATGGGGGATGGAACTCAGAGTCTTATGAGTAACAGATGAGGACTCTGCCACTGAGCTACATCCCTGACCTTGAAATTATGACTTCTGATGTTGGACATCCCATATGTAAAAGCCTTATCAGTGAATTCACAAAGCAAAGTTAAAAACAAACATGCAAAGTACAAATAGACTTATGTTTAGTTAGGATAGCCTGCTGCTATTTACAACCTCATTATGTGTATGAAATGTGTGATAATGTCACCTTACATTTTGTTAAAGAGTCACTGCTTTTGGAAATATATGATGTATGGTTCAGGGATTACTTATTTGTCTAGATTTAAAAACAGTATTGTTTATGTACTGCAAGAAAGTGGAGTACCATTTTGATTAGTCTGAACATTTTTAGGCCTTGAAATTTTAACTACATCTTTTATTATTATTAAAGAACAGTTCTAGTCCTGTTAGAGCTCATAGTAAACAAGTGCAGAAACAAAGGTACCAGGTAAACACCAAGGCTTTAAAGATGTGTGCTAAGGAAAGAGATTTTATTAGTCAAGACTCTCTAGAGGAAAATACCTGATAGAAAGAATATTTATTATGAAAAGGAATTTATTACATTGGTTTATATGATGTAATATTGACTGGGCTGTCCAACAAATGTAATGTGCATGCCGGAGAAGCCGAGACCCTGGCAGCTGCCGTGTCCATCAGAGAGAACGTCTCAAGTCCCAGCTAGGTGCTGATGGCTTGACTTGGAAGATTCTAGAGTCACTGCTCTTTAGTTCCTGTTAGAAGGCTGAAGATGCAAAGTTCTGACGTCAGGGAATGATAGTGGCAATAACAGTAGGAAACACAACTAGCAAGAAGAACGTATTCAGGCAACAGAGAACTATTTCCTTGATCCTCGCCATGTGTGAGCCAGTGCCGGATGATGCCCACTCTCAAGGAGGTTTCTGTTCAGTTAATCCTTCTTGGAAAGGCCCTCACAAACCCACCCAGAGGCCAGTATTTCAGTTGATTCCAGAACCAATCAAGATAGCAATTAAGGTCAATCACCACCATGACCTAATATACCTTAGTGTTTGTTTGGTTCAGGTCTCAAGTCTTCTAATATAAGTAAAGGAAAAGAGAACCAGTTATTTTCAGGCCTTTTCTATACAAAGGACACTTCATATGTATGTCTATTCTCATCTGATCCTCACATAACCTTAAACAGGGTTCCCTCATTGCAGTACCAAGCAGATTCTGGGTTTGTGTTGATGGTGAGAAATAATGGTGAAGAAAGGAAAGGAGAGGAAATAATGATTAAAGTCTCTCATGAGTGGACCTTAGGTTAACATAGTTTGCTCATATTTGTTCTGCAATTTTCACACCTAAGAGACTGCTGTAGCAATTGTCATTTTATAGTTAAAGAAATTGAGACTGAGGATTGTCATATAATTTAAAATACAATTGTGGAACGCTTGCCACATGTAAGGCACTATTCTAAGTGTTTTCTGGATCTAAACACTCAATCTTCACAATAGCTTTGTGGATAGATAAGTTATCACCCTAATTTTATAGATGAAGAAATGGCTAACAAAGAGAGAGAAACTCACCCAATGTGAAATAATACGTAACTGGGTAATCTGGAAGGTAAACCTAAATAAGGCGGCTCTGTAGTCTGCTCAGCACTTGATCCGATATTATCTTAATTAGTACAGAGTGAAAGACTTTAAATCTGAAACTCATGACATTTCTACTGTTCCTTGGTGTTAAACTGGTTTTAAGCAATCAATTCTATGCTGTTTCATTCCATTCAAAATATTTGTTGATCATTTGATGTATTCCAGAGTTTGTGATGAGTTTTGGAGGGACAACACACATACTGCTGGTAATTCAATGTGAGCCATCACTGAACAGGTGTAAACAAAAATCTCTAGAGTTTTATAGTACTCTTCATTAAGTGTTTCTCACAATAATAAAACATGTATCTGAATATTTATCACATACTTTCAATGTTTCGACTTAGTAACGTCTATCAGCATTAATACCAAATATATTACTTATTACTACATAAGAAACCACAACAAAACTGAATAAGCAAAGATAATTTTCTTCACCCAGGAGAGAGACTTCTGCTGGTTTAGCCTGGGTTCATGAATGAGGAGATAAGATTAGATTAGATGCTTGGTTTGTCTGAGAACATTGACGAGGGCCCTATGTATCTGGAAGCTCATACTGACAGTCATATGGACTGTATACAGCATGTTATATCTGACAACATCAGGTTTAAGCAATCGTGTCCTCAGATACCCACATTACCTCTTTTTCTCCCAAAATAGTATTTATACTAATTATTTGTGAATTTTGTACAATACTCCCAGATTATACTCACCCTGTGTTCCCCCAAAATCCACCTTCCAAGCCTTGTGACCCTCTCAAAAAAATCAAACAAACCCCAACCAACCTTCTGTAGGAAATTTTTCAGCCAGTGACCTTTATGTTACCCATCCACTTGGGCATGGCTTCTTATACTATGTTGTCTCTCTCTTCTGGCTGCTGGATTTGGTAGTTGTCCTCCATTTGAGCAGAGGACTGTGATCTGTGAGTCTGCCCCTAAATAAATAACCCTTTATTAGGTTATTTATTGTGAGCTAGTGTGGGATTTCTTTTTAGCATCCGTTTTCACTAACCAAACAAAAACAAAAACATCAAGTTCAATTTGTGTTGCCCATGTACTCATTAGAGCATGGTCAAACTCCCAGTGTCTAGAACCTTAAAGAAAACTGAGTCCTTCTCTAGATCCACCCTTGCAAAAAGACATCAACTGTAAAAAGCTATGCCTCAGCATCCCCATTACAATTTTTTAAAGGACTCTCATCAATAGCTTTCTGTCTGGACTATTGTGGGATATTTGATCATGCTGTGAACCCTGAGATTGCATTATTTACTGGAAAAACTTGTTTCTAGTTGTGGTGTGTCTCAGTCCTAGTGCACACCTTTAATCTAAGAGCTTTCTCCTTGAATTGTAAACAGGATTAAATAAAGTCAATCATAGGTCAAGAGGCAAAGTAAGCAACCTGTTGGCAGGAAATAAGCACAGGATTACTAAGAAAAACACCATAGAGAGTAAGAGGTAGTCAGGAGGATGGATAGAGAGATGCACAATAAGTAGACGGGAGGGGCATTTCAATTTGAGGGTCTTGTTTGAGACAGTGCGGAAGAGAAGCTTCTAAGACATCAGCTAAGAAGAAAGGCCAGCTGGGCACTTGTATATAAAAAAGGAGGGTGATAGGATAGATAAAATAATTGCTGCTTTATATGTAAAACTGTAATTATATCAAAGCAAAACTGTAATTGTATCAAAGCATATATTTAAGCACTCAGATATACAATGGTCACATGATCATGGCTTTTATCTGTAACTTCTATCGCTCCAGTTTTAGTTCTATTTCTATTAATAAGTACCTCAACTGATTGAATGCTTTCTTGCTGTATTAATTCAGATAGTTACCCATGAATATGCATATTATTTGCTATTCTATCTGTATCACATTTTTGTAGTTTACCATTTGCCTTTTTCATATGATATAGAAATAATTCAGTATCCCAGAGGAGTCTGTGTTCCAGACATGCTCCTCCTGGACCTTTAAGATATAGTTATCCAGCAACAGGTATTTAGATTGTTATTGGTCCTCCCAGACTGTCCAGACTAAATTTTCACTTTTGTAAATTTAGTAGTATGAAGAATCTAAAGTGGCCATATGGTGTAGGAGGGTCTTCTATTTGTGTATTGCCCTCATTGGTTGAATAAAGAAAACTGCCATGGCCTTTTGATAGGGCAGCCCTTAGGTGGGTGGAGTAGATAGAACGGAATGCTGTAAGAGAGAAGGCAGTGTGGCAGACGCAGACGCCATGCTTCTCCAGCACAAGATGGACACTAGTTAGACTCATGCCAGTAAGCCACGACTCGTGGTGACACACAGATGATTAGAAATGGGTTAAACAAATATGTGAGAGTTAGCCAATAAGAGGCTAGAGCTAATGGGCCAGGCAGTATTTCAATGAATACAGTTTCCGTGTAATTATTTCGGGTACACACCGGGAGCTGGATGGCACAAGGGGCCCGGTGCTGGGAACGCAGCCCGAGCCCCTCATTACAACAGCCATATGCTAGCCCTTACTTCTTAATTAATGGTTTTATGGTTGTATTATCTGGTGGAAGCATTATTCCCTGAGAAACAGGTAGTCTAAGACATCCAAGCTCCTTGGGAGTGGTACAGAAAGACAGGGTTTTGATTGGTTGCTAGAACTTATAGTGAGGGAAACTACTTAAATTTTCACCCAATTAAAGGACACAGTTGAAAAGAATAGTGAAGGAGGGTTTAATCTTCATCATGTATGATCCTATTTAAAGAAAATTGCTTAATACTATATTAGGAATCCTGCCATGTTGAATTTTTCAATTGTTCTGAATTAATGATTGCCATTTCTTTTCTGTCCATTTAAAAATATGTAGACTACCATAGCTTTTAAATACAACTTTTCCAGTTATATTGCTGTCTCACCATTGTTATATTGGGAGTTTAAGAAGAACCAAACTTTTGTTTTTCAGTTTATAATTGTCTGATTCAAGACCTCTGGCAAATAACTCCCCGCAAGAATCTTTGCCCACATCTGAGCTTGACCTTACTCATAGATTGCAGATTTCAAGCCATTACTCATGGGGTTTTGTAAGTCTTGAGAGAAAACAAGTGTTGTTTGTACACAAAGAAATGTGGATCCTGAAAACAAAAACACTTACTCTACCACTCCCATAATATAGATTGCAGCATTGGGTATCCCTTGTCTTGTAACATTGGGTACCACTTGTCCTTCAGTTTTCTGTGAGTTTGGCCATGGGGAGGTGCCAGCAGGAGATTAAAGGACAGGGTAAGAATATGTCTTAGGTTTTTTCTTCTATTACTTCCTTTATTCAGGGTAGTTTTGGCAAGGATTATATTATTTCAAAACTGTAGCTCTTGTTAGATGGCCCATCTACTCTATGACCATCTTCTTTCAAGTTGTAACTAGGGATTATAGATTGCTTCAGTCCATTGTTACCTCAATAGTTTTATGGACTCCTTTAACTTGACCAATATTTATAAAAGTGGTTTTACCCTTTTATTATTTCTCCTACTCATAAATGAAGTTTGTTTCCCCTGATCTTAATTTATGTATATAACTATAAGATGTGTATTTTCAATCAGTTATTAAATATGAAACCAAGGTGAAATCCCGTAACTATTTTGAATTTAGTATTTTCATCTGTAAAGTCCCACTTTATAGGGGATTGTCACATTTTTGGAGCATTTACACAGGATCATTTATTTGCTCTTAATACTAATGTGTATGAATATATTTTTTTCATCATCTGTGTCCCCAAACTTGTACGGGTACCAGAAGCATGATAGTCAGCAACTGTTGACTGAGAGACTGATACAGAGACATATGTGGTGTTTTAGTTATATATAAATTGTTGTGGGGACACGTCAAGACACAAGACAAAGATTATACTGATAATAAATGGCACAATTGAAATTGAGAACAATGATTTCTTAATTTTTAAGCCTTTATCTTTTCTTTAAAGTGATTTTTACTCACCTACAGAGTCAACCCTTATAAGGCCAATTTGAGAGTCAGACAAAAAGAACATGAACATTTGACAGGAATTTTAAAATACACCTAAACACACTACATCATTATTATTATATTTATGAATAAATTTAAAAATTTCTTTTCTACTCTCTTGCTCCAGAGTTGCCTCCAGTCATTAAATATAACTCATTTCCAAGAAACTGCTAACTAAACATAAATATGTAGGGTGCTTGCTAAACGACAAAAGAGAACATTATTTTCTAGCCTTTTATAACATTTTTTTTGCACTATCCTTCTGGTGACATGGTTAATTAAGAGATAACTTCTCAGCTTTTAAAATAATTTAACATGAAAGAAACATTTTTAATTAGGAAAGTATTCAAGTTCTGGTTCTGGCTGTGTAAGAAATATATTTTGAGAAAGAAAGTTTAGTAATTTGTTCAACTTTGTTCCTTGATTCTAAAATCACAAGTAAATGGAAGTGATAGCAGTCACAAGAAAATGTTCCTAGGAAGTGGCCTTAAGGATCTGAACCTTGGGACACACTATTGACACTTTCAGTGATGGCTCTTGGTCTCCTGGGGAGTCTTCAAGATTGCAATGACTCACAATGCAATGACCTCTTTGATGAGTAGATAGCTGAAAGACTCTTGTTGAAGTCATATATAGCATGGTATGCATGTAACTTTTCCCCCTCTATCTCAGTTATAACATGAGTTTATAATGTTCAAAACACTTAATGTCACAGAACAGTGGCAAGAAAGATTTATCCTTTTAGGCAACATTTTCAGCTGTGAAATTTTTTCTTCCTCACTGCAGCCCGACATTGCTGACCTGTAGATCTCTAATTTTAGAGATTGTGAACTCTTGTATAGCAGCTGAAGCAAAACAAATTAATAGGGGAGAGAGAGAGAGAGAAACTATAGAACGAAACTAGCTCTGACAAATATTTGCATTCAGAACTGTGTAGTTCTTCCAAGTGGTGGTTCTGAGAAACTTCAGTTTTCATCAGTGATGATAATCTCTCTGAGATGCATTCTAATCAGGCATATGGAGGAAGTATTAAAATAACCATGATGGTTGTCCAGATCTCCTGTAGCCACACAGTGGGCTTTAGATTCCTATGTAACTGTCTAATTGGCTTTAGAGTCTCATCCTCACTGACTTCATTTTTCCCTTTAGGCATCAGTATACATTTGTTCAGCATTCACTAATGAGTCAGAAATTACTCTTGATACTGACATTGTGGCATAAAGTAGTAGTATACTCTGAACATTTGATAGCTTCATGGGATAGGTTGATTAAACATCAATAATAAAAGATAGGAAATATCTGTGGAGAGAAAAGTTTAAGGAGCTTTGAAAAGAACACCTCAATTTCATACGGATTGGGGAAGCACAATTAGAAAACTCCAGGGTTGAATTATGAAGAATACTAATCCATAACCTACTCCATTCAGGAGCAACATAAGTGAGGAGCTGGGGTTCAAGAAGATGACTTATTCCTCAAGTAGTAGTTCCTTTTAGCTAAAGTTGGGTATTTTAATACCAGTAAAACTGTCAATAAATGTACATCAAGAATGTACATAGGAGGGATAACTGTGGTCACACTTTCTTTAGACGAGACATCCATAAACAAGAACCAATGACTACAACCCAATCTGTTTTACTTTCTGTCTGTATACTGTCGGGATTTTAATTATATAAAGTCCATGATAAAGTCATTTTTCTTTGTTTTTCTAGCACCTTCCTGAAATCTATTTGTGCTTCTTAGATAACTCACTTTGGCAATACTGAATCTGATGAATGAGTTCTGTTTGATTAAGTAATTACTAATGACTTAGCAGCTGCCACATGTTATTTAGCCTTTCATCCTCATTTTCATATTAAAAGCCATATTTCTAAAGTTATCATCCCTTACTCTTCATATACCCTTCATATAATACTCCTATGTGTTCAACCCCAACTTAAATGTGACTTGAATCTGTTATCTCTTTAGGTCTCAGGAGTTTCAGCTGCTGACTTTCTCCTGATTTAGATTTTCTCAAGGTGAATTTCAGTTCTTCCATGTCACTATCCAGAGTTCAAAACATGCAGAGGCTCCTCATCCAAGATTCTTATTAGCAGAATTCAGTTTCTTGTGGTTGTATAATTCGTGTCCTATTGTCTTGTTGATTGTATTCAGTCTTCTGAGACCATTTCTTGATACTTCCTTTTCTATTAATGGGGACAAGAAATTTGGCTTGCCTATTCAAGAAAACAACACTCTGGAGTACCTCAAGTAATAGGAGTTACTCCTAGTTTTGTCTCCTTTCTGGATCTAAGTACTTGATTGAAACACTGAATGCACATATCGAAAAAAGCATTTTCAAAGGCCTTTTTATTCTTTCTCTTTCCATCCAGAAAACTAAACAGTTCATTCAATTATATTTTCATGGCCATTTCATGTAGATTCTTAGTTTGATAAAAGCATTGTTATTAAAATTGAGAAAAATAATTTCCACAAGTTAGAAATTAAAAGACATAAAAATTTCAATGCTAGACAGACACTGCCTGCACCAATCAGACCAAGAGGTAAATGACTATCCTTTCAGCTAGATATCCCAGTCTCTAGGCCCTAGGCCTAGTGACAAACCCTGTGTTCCCCCATCTCAGCCCCACTATCCAGTCAGCAGGCAAGGATCCCATGGGAAGGCTGCTCCACCAGCACCCCATCAGGCCCTGTAATCTACATGTCTCACTCCAACCCCTAAACCACCCATTCCCTGGGACCTCAGAGGCTCCCTGAGATACAGACACTACCTGTGCAGATTTGACCAGGAGGTGAGTGACTGGCCTCCCAGCTGGACAGCCCAGTCTCTATGCCCTAGACCCTTCCACCACCCATCTCAGCCCCACTAGCCACTCATCAGACAAGGCTCCTGTGGTCAGGCTGCTCCACTATCCCCACATGGGACTCTGTAATCAACAAATTCTGCTCTGCCCCCAAACTCACCCATCCCCTACAACCTCAGCAGCTCCCTGAGTCACAGAGATCACCTAAACTGATTGAACAAGATGAGCAGACATTGACTGCTCCAGTTAAAGGAAGAGATGCATAGATGCCATTGTAAAAATACATTCAACAACCTGAGGAGCAATATGACACAACCAGAACCTAGTGGTTCTATAACAGGAAGACCCGAACATCTGAACATAGAAGAATCAGAAGAAAACAATGTTAAAAATAACTTTATGAAGATGATAGAGACCTTTAAAAAGGAAATGAAAAATTCCCTTAAAGAAATCGAGGAAAAGACAAACAAAAATTGGAAGAAATTAATCAACCTCTTAAAGAAAGCCAAGAATACTAAGAAAAAGCAATGAAACAGGTGAAAGAAACAGTTCAAGACTTGAAAACTGAAATAAACACAAACTGAGAAATTCTGGAAATGGAAAATCTGGGTAAATGAACAGGAACTACAGATGAAAGTAAAGCCAACAGAACATAAGAGATGGAAGAGATAATCTCAGATATTAAAGATGGGATAGAGTAAATACATTCATTGGTCAAAAAAACCACTAAAGCCAACAAAGTAATAACACAAAATGTCTAGGAAATCTTGGACACCATGAAAAGACCAAACCTAAAAATAATAGGGATAGAAGGAGAAAAATACCAACTCAAATGCACAGAAAATATATTCAACAAAAATTATAGAAGAAAACTTTCCCAACCTAAAGAAGAAAATGCCTATGAAGAGAAAAGAGGCTTACAGAACACCAAATAGACTGGACCCCCCCTCCTAAAAAACCTCCCCTAACCACATAATAATCAAAACACTAAATATAGAGAAGGAAGAAAGAATATTAAGAGCTATAGAGGAAAAGCCCAAGTAACATATAAAGGTAGACCTATCAGAATAACACCTGACTTCTACTTGGAGACTCTAGAAGCCAGAAGCTCATGGACAGATGTTATGCAGATATTAAATGACATGAATGCCAGCCCAGACTACTATACTGAGCAAAACTTTAATCACCATAGATGAAAAAACCAAGATATTCCATGTCAAAACCAGATTTAAGTAATACCTATCCACAAATTCAGCCCAACACAAAGCACTAGAAGGAAAATTCCAATCCAAGAAAGTTAGCTGCACCTACAAAACCACAGGCAGTAGATAATCCCACACCAGTAAATCCTAAAGAAGGGAAACATATATATGACCACCAAGAAGTAACAGGAATTAACAATCACTGGTCATTCATATCCTTTAATACCAATGGACTCAATTTGCTTATAAAAAGATATAGGCTAACAGAATGGATAGGAAAATGGGAACTGACCTTCTGTTGCATACAAGAAACACACCTCAACTTCAAAGACATACATTACCTCAGAATAAAGAATTGGGAAAAGATTTTTCACTCATACTAACCTGAGAAAGAAGCTGGTGTAGCTCTCCTAATATCTAACAAACTAGATTTCAAACTAAAGATAATCAAAAGAAATGAAAAAGGTCATTTCATATTCATCACAGGAAAAATCCATCAACATGAATTCTCATTTATGCCCCCAAATACAAGGGCACCCACATATGTAAAAGAAACATTACTAAAGCTTCAATCAAACATCAAACTCTACACACTAATAGTAGGAGACTCCAATATCTTAGTTCCATCAATGCACAAGTCTGCCAGACAGAAAATTAACAGAGAAATAAGGAAATTAACAGATGTTATGACCCAAATGACCATAACAGACATCTATGGTACATTTAACACAAGCAGAAAAGAATATCCTTTCTTCTCAGCATCTCATAAAACCTTCTCTAAAATTGACCACATACTCAGCCACAAAATGAATATCAACAGATGCAAGAAAATTGGAATAAACCCCTGTATCTTATTGAATCACCATGGTTTAAAGTTAGAATTCAACAGCAGGACAAATTACAGAAAGCCTACTAACTCATGAAAACTAAATAATGCTCAACTGAATCACCACTGGATCAAGGAAAAAATAAAGAAAAAAATTAAAGACTTCCTAGGATTCAGTGAAAATGAAAATAGAACACACCCAAGCTTATGGGGCACTATAAAAGCAGTATAAGGGGAAAGTTCATAACACTAAATGCCTACAAAAAAGAAGTTGGAGAAATCACACAGTAGTGACTTAATAGCACACCAGAATGCTCTAGAATAAAAAGAAGCAAAGGCATCCAAGAGGGGTAGATTCCAGGAAATAATCAAATTGAGGGCTGAAATTAATAAAATAGAAACAAAGAGCACAATACAAATAATCACTGAAACAAAGAGTTGTTTCTTTGAGAAAATCAACATGATAGACAAACCCTTATCCAAACTAACCAAAAGGCAGAGTGAGAACATCCAAATTAAAGAAATCAGAAACAAAAGGGGGGCATAACAACAGTCACTAGGAAATGCGGAAAATCATCAGGTCATACCATGAAAATCTATATTCCATAAAATTGGAAAATTTAAAAGATATGGGCAATTTTCTGGAAAGGTACCTCATACCAAAATTAAATCAAGACCAGAAAAACAATTTAAGTAGACCTACAACCACTAAGGAAATAGAAGCAGTCATTAAAAATCTCTCAACCGAAAAAAGCCCAGGACCAGATGGTTTCAGTGCAGAATTCTGCTAGAATTTCAAAGAAGATCTAATACCAATACTCCTCAAATTTTTCAATAAAATAGAAACAGAAAGAACATGGCCAAACTCCTTTTATGAGACTACAATTACCCTGTTACTCAAACCACACAAAATGCAACAAGAAAGAGATTTACAAACCAATCTGCTTTATGAACATTGATGAGAAAATACGCAACTAATTACCAGCAAACCAACTACAAGAACACATAAAAAAATTCCACCATGATCAAGTAGGCTTCAACCCAGAGATGCAGGGACGGTTCAACCTATGAAAATCTGGTAATATAATCGACTATTCAAACAAACTGAAAGAAAAAAAACCCACATGATCATCACATTAGATGCTGAAAAACCATTTGACAAAATCCAACACCACTTCATGATAAAGGTCTTGGAGAGATCAGGGATACAAGACGCATACTTAAAAATAATAAAGCAATTTTCAGCAAGCCAACAGTCAACATCAGATTAAATGGAGAGAAACTCAAAGCACTTCCACTAAAATCAGGAATAAGATAAAGCTGTTCATCCTCTCTGTATCTATTCAGTATATTACTCGAAGTTCTAGGTAAAGCAATAAGATAACAAAAGGAGAGCAAGGGGATACAAATTAGAAAGGAAGAAGTCAAACTTTTGCTATTTTCAGATGATATAGTATACATAAGTGACAGCAAAAATTCTACCAGGGAGCTCCTACAGCTGAAAAATACCTTCAATAATTTCGTAGGGTACAAGATTAACTAAAAAATATCAGTATCCCTCCTATATGCAAATGATGAATGGGTTGTGAAAGATATCAGAGAAACAACATTATTCACAATAGCCACAAATAACATAAATTCTTTGCGATAACTCTAACCAAACAAGTGAAAGACCTGTATGGCAACAACTTTACTTTGAAGAAAGAAATTGAAGAAGATATCAGAAAATGGAAAGATTGCCCATTCTCATGGATAGATGTTGACCAAGTTTTCTGTGCCACCAAGTACCACAGCCATTCAGTCCCAACAAAACACACAGAGGTCTACATTAATCATAAATAGGTTGGCCTAGTAGCTCAGGCTTTTTATTAACTTTTTATTACATCTTACAGTAACTCATAATTCTTGTCTGTGTTAGCCATGTGACTTGGTACCTTCATCAGCAAGGTGTTCTCATCTTGTTTCCTCTGCGTTTGGGTGATGACTACAGACTGACCTTTCCTCTTTCCAGGATTCTCCTGTTCTCATTGCCCTGCTTCTACTTCCTGCCTGGTTGCCTGGCCTATACGCCGGTCTGGTTACTGGCCAATCAGCATTTTATTAAAAATAATACAAGTTACAGGATAAAAGACTGTTGTCCCACAGCACTAGGTATGATCAACATAATAAAAATGGCAATCTTACCAAAAGCAATCTACAGATTCAATGCAATCCCCATCAAAATCCCAACACAATTCTTCACAGACCTTGAAAGAACATTACTCAACTTCATATGGAAAATCAATAAACCCAGAATAGCTAAAACAATCCTTTACAAGGAACTTCTGGAGGTACTACCATCCCTTACTTCAAACTCTACTATAGAGATATAGTAATAAAAACATCTTGAATCTAAAATGGCTGAAAGATACTTAAAGAAATGTTCAGCATTCTTAGTCATCAGAGAAATGTAAATCAAAACAAATCTGAGATGCCATCTTACACCTATAAGAATGGCCAAGAACAAAATCACTGATGACAACTTATGCTGGAGAGGTTGGGGAATAAAGGGAATACTCCTGCATTGCTGGTGGGAATGCAAGCTGATACAGCCCCCTTGAATGTCAATGTTGCAATTTCCCAGAAAATTAGGAAACAACCTTCCTCAAGACGCAGTAATACCACTTTGGGGTATATATCCAAAGGATGCTCAATCATGCCACACAGTCATGTGCTCAACTATGTTCATAGCAGCATTGTTTGTCATAGCCAGAACCCAGAAAAAACCTAAATGCCCTTCAACCGAAGAATGGATAAGGAAAATGTGGTACATTTACACAATGTGGTACTACATAGCAGAAAAAAATAATGAGATCTTGAATTTTTCAGGCAAATGGATGGAGCTAGAAAACATCATTTTGACTAGGTTCCCAAGGAAGCAGTGGGGGTTGGGGAGCGGGAGGGGGCTGGGAGAAAGGGAGGAAATGTAAATTCTTTTTTTTGAAGGGAAAAAAATAAAAGAATATGGGAAAAAAGAGAAAACATCATTTTGAGTGAGGTAATCCAGACCCAGAAAAACAATTATCATATGTACTCACTCATAAGTGGTGTTTAAACATAAAGCAAAGAAAACCAGCCCACAAATCACAATCCCAGAGAACCTAGACAACAATGAGGACCCTAAGAGAGACATACAATATGAAAGTAGTAAAATCGATTTCAGCATACAGGTCTTCTGAGGTTATTGTTGGCTTTCTTCTTGGTAAAATTACATTTTTACCTATAAGTGTTCCCTTTTGAGCTCCCACCTGTCAATCTTATGGTTTCAGAAGGCTATTACTTGAAGTGTCCCTTAGGTTCATAACATCAAAGCCATTCTGTCCCTTTCATGATCTCATTTATGAAGCTCAACCCAAGTCTGATTCATTTTCTGTGATGTGATTTGTCATTAATAGATTCATGTTGTTCATCGCTTCCAGGTCCACCATCTGAGAGCTACTGAAGTGCCCTCAAGCTCCTCTGGTTGCTGAATTCAACTTTTTCATCAGCCACCGTGGGCACCATTTATCTGGCCAATTCAATTGCCAGACAATATAAATATTCACTTCTTCTTCTTCCAGATGTAGTGGAGGTTCTTGGAAGTCCTATGAAATATTGTAGCTACTGTGCAGTCACAAAGAAGGTAAAAGAGATGCTAATATTGTATAAAATCATCAGAAATTCTATATTCTAAGACAAGAATATCCACAGAAGACAAAAGTGAGAGAATGCAAGGCAGGGCATAATTAACAAAAGAAACTAAGAAGAAAGCATAAAGAGGATAAAAGATTAACAGAAGTACAGGAAGGCAAAAAGATATCAGTAATATTAAACTCCAACATATGTATGTAATAGTTTTTTTTTTTTTTTAAACAGAACATTTTGGAAAAGATTTTGAAGCTGAAGACAAGACAGGTCAAGAAGAAATGTGTGTTCTATTGAATCAGGATTTTAAAGCTGAAAAAAATAACTAGATAAAAAGGCATCTGAGGACCAATAAAGATAGACATTGGTGAAGTTTGTACAGTGAGTTCATCATGCTAGGTTCACTGTAATTACAGGAGAAATGCCCCATGTTCATTTAAGTCCTCTGTCATTACTGTTCTCTGTTTCTCTCCCATGAACATGGGATGTAGCCACATACAACATGACTGAAATGACATTGGCCTGGGGCAGATCCTGGCTGTGTTTTTTTGACAGGTACTTTTGCTTCTGTGTTTTTGGGATTGCTGCTGTTTCTTTCAGACAGTGCTGCTATGTTATGCGTGTGATTTCAAATTCAACAGACACATTGGCAAAGGTTCTGGGATTTTATTAAAAATACAGACAGAGATGAAGTTATATCATTTTTTCTGGAAAATAGATGCAGATGGATAATACTATTAAGCAAACCAAGAGTTGAAAAATGACAAATGTCTTGGGTTTTCTATTATTTAAGGATATATACATAAATATATCTGTGCTTCTTCAGAAGCACAGAGGAATCCTGCCTCTGTGCAAACAGGCAGGTCTTGGGATGAATGCTGCTGTGGAGAAAGAGGCAGAGCAAGGGTCAGGTTCAGCTTGCTGATATAAGAATATTTTTAAAATGTTCTATTTTTCAAAACAATTACACACCTAAGTTGGAGTTTAATCTTTCTGATGTTTTCTTGTGTCTTCTCTGTTGATTACTCATAATCTTTATTTTCTTTTCTTATTTCTTTTCTGTAAATTTTGTTCTGCCTTGCATTCTCTCATTTTTGTCTTCTGTGGATATTCTTGTCATAGAAGCTCAAAGAATTTCTGTTGCTACCTTGTCGACTTTATATATAAAGTTATGTATATACAGATGGCATAAAAGCTTCAACAAACCATGTAGGGGAACAAAGGAGACTAATGGGAGGATAAAAACATCCAGGACAGTAGACTATGAGTTAGAATATTCAAAAGTTATTATATATTTGGATGAAAAGGACTTATGTAACCAATATAGCAGAATAAAATTTTCATTTCAAAAAGCAGGATAAGACCCCAGCCCCCGGGATCCATACTAGAGCCCATTACTCTAGAAGCCTTACCAGAGGCCAGCCTCATCCTAGGGACTCCAGGTAAGATACCATCTGCCATCTACTAAGTCTTTAAGCCTGTCCAACAAGTCCAAACTGTACCCCTTACCCAGGGCTCTATATCCTGGCCTACAACTTCAGAAGAAGACTTCAGTTTCACCAGAAGCCAGGCTTTATCTAGGATTCCAGGTAAGACACCCACTGTCCATTAACACTCTTTAAAATCTTCCCACCAACCCCAGACTTTTCCATCCCTGGGCTCTATATCCTGGCCTAAAACCCTGGAAGAAGTCTTCAGCTTTACCAATTCCAGGCAGGATCTAGAAAGCTGAGGTAAAATACTGCCCACCACCCACAAATACTCCTTACAACTCACCCAACAATCTCACATTGCACCACATCCAGTGAGCTCCATACAAGGGCCCACAGCCCTGGCAGCTTTACCAGAGGCCAGGCTGGTCTTAGGGAACCTAGGTAAGAAATCACCCACCACCCATTAAACCCCGTAAACCAGGCCAATATGCTGAGATGACACCCCTTCCCCTGGGTTCCATATCATGGTCTACATCTCTGGAAGAAGACTTCACCTTTAACAGAGACCAGGCTAGCTCTAGGAACCTCAGGCCCTTAAGATCCCAGAGGAGGCACCATTCTAGAACTGAAGACTTGCTAGTCACCAGAAATCTTGACTGTTTACTCCAGAAGATCAGACAGGAAATAGAAACCAAGGAACAAAATATCCATTCAAAAAAGACAAATACATAATCAACACCTAGACTTATAATCTTAAATAAAGATGCCTAAAAATGAGTGTGAGAATGAAATCAATAAAAGAAAGGGCAAAAAAATAAAAAAATAAAAGAGAGGGCAATATGGCACTACCAGAAACCAGTCATCCAATAATAGCAAGACTGAACAATCCAACACAGCCAAGTCACAAGAAAACAATCTTTAAAATGAAGATAATAGAGGTCCTTAAAGAGGAAATGAAAAAGATCCCTTAAAGAAGTTGGGGAGAAGCCAGGCGATGGTGGCATACACCTTTAATCCCAGTACTCAAAAGGCAGAGGAAGGCAGATCTCTGTGAGTTTGAGGCCAGCCAAACTCCAGGACAGGACTCCAAGGCTACAGAGAAACCCTGTCTTGAAAAACAAAAACAAGAACAAGACAAAATTTAACAAAATCACAGAAGAAAATTTTCACCACCTAAAGAAGGCAATGCTGGATAAAGATACAAGAAGCTTTCAGAACACTAAATAGATTGGATCAGAAAAGAAAATCTCCATGCCACAGAATTATCAAAGCACTAGACATATAGAACAAAGAAAGACTATAAACAGTGCAAAGGGGAAAAGGGTAAGAAACATATAAAGACAGATCTATTAGACTCACACCTGACTTCTCAACAAAGACCTTAAAATCCAGAAGAGCCTAGATTGATGTCTGCAGAGTCTAAAAGACCATGAATTTCAACCAAGACTACTACACTCAGCAAAACTGCCAATCACCACAGATGGAGAAAACTAAATATTTCATGAAAAAGTCAAATTTAAACAATATCTATCCACAAATCAAGACCATACAGAAGGCACTAGGAAGAAAATTCCAACCCCAGAAGGTTAACTACACCTAAGGAAAAAAAAGTCAGTATGTAATCTCACAACAACAAAATCCAAAGAAAGGAAACACACTCATACACACACACACACACACACAGACACTGTAACCCCCAACACCATCCCCAGCAAAATGATAGGAATTAACAATCATTGATCATTAATATCCCTCAATATGAATGGACGCATTTCACCAATAAAAAGATACAGGCTAACAGAAGGGATTCAAAAACAAGATACATCCTTCTCATGCATACAAGAAATATACCTCAACATCAAAGAAAGACATTTCCTCAGAGTAAAGGGTTGGAAAAAGATTTTCTAGTTAAAAGGACCTAAGAAGCAAGCTGGTATAGTTATCTTAATATCTAACAAAATAGACTTTAAACAAAAATTGATCAAAAGAGATGGAAAAGGACATTTCATACTCATTAAAGAAAAAAATCCACCAAGATGATGTCTCAGTTTTGAACATCTATGCCCCAAAAAGTAAGGACAGTCATATTTGTAGAAGAAACAATACAAAGCTGAAGTCACACTCAAAAACCACAATAATAGTGGGAGACTTCATGATCCAATTCTTAACAATGGCTAGGTAATCCAGACAGAAACTAAACAGAGAAATAACAGAACTAACAGATATTATGACTCAAATGAACCTAACAGTTATCTGCAGAACAAACACAAAAGAATATACTGTCTTTTCAACAACTCATGAAACCATCTTCAAAATAGACCATATACTTGGTAACAGAACAATTCTCAAGAGAAACAAAAAATTGAAATAGCCCCCTGTATCTTCTCAGACCTCCATGGGTTAAAGATGGATTTCAACAACATAAACAACCAAAAGTCTACAAACACATGGAAACCGAACAACTCTCAACTGACTCACCAATGGGTCAAGAAAGAAATAAGAAAGAAATTAAAAACTTCCTAGAATTCAATAAAAGTGAATGCACAATATACTCAAACTTATGGGGCTCAATGAAAGAGGTGCTAAGAGGAAAGTTTATAGCACTAAGTGGCTTCATGAAGAATTTGGGAAGATTTCATATTAGTGACTTGAAAGTACACCTGAAAGCTCTAAAACAGAAAGAAGCAAACACACCCATATGGCAGGAAATAATCAAACTCAGGGCTGAAATCAATAAAATAGAAACAAAGAGAAAAGTACAAAGAATCAAGGAAACAAAGAGTTGGCTCTTTGAGAAAATCAACAAAATACATAAACCTTTATCCAAATTAACTTAAAGGAAGAGAGAGACTACCAAAACTAATAAAATCAGAAACCAAAGGGGAACATAACAACAGATTTCTAGGAAATCCAGAGAAACATTATGTCATACTTCAACAATCTGTATTTCAAAAACACAAAATTGGAAAATCTAAAAGAAATGGACAAGTTTCTTGATAGATACTATTTACCTGTGTTAAATCAAGATCAGATAAACAATTTAAATAGACCTATAACCCTTAAGGAAATAGAAGCTGTCATTAAAAGTCTCTCAACCAAAAATAAAGCCCAGGGCTAGATGATTTTAATGCAGAATTCTACCAGACTTTCAAAAACAGAGCTAATGCCAATCATCCTCAAATTATCCCATAAAATAGAAACTGAAAGAACATTGCCAAATTCTTTCTATGAGGCCACAGTTACCCCAATACCAAAACCATACAAAGACGCAACAAAAAATAGAATTAAAGACTATTTTTACTCATGAACATTGATGTAAAAAATAATAAAATATTTGCAAGTCTAATACAAGAAACATCAAAAAGATCATCCACCATGATTAAGTAGGCTTTATCTCAGGGATGGTTCAACATATGAAAATCTGTCAGTGTAATCCATCATATAAACAAATTGAAAGATAAAAGCCACATGATCATCTTATTAGATCCTGCAAAGGCCTTTGGCAAAATCTAATACCCCTTCATGATAAAGATCTTGGAGAGTTCAGTGATACAAGGAATATACCTAATCTTAATAAAAGCAATATACAACAAGCCAGCTGCCAACATCAAACTAAATAGAGAAACTCAAAGCAATTCAACTAAAATCAACAACAAGGCAAGGTTGTTCACTCTCACCATACCTATTCAGTATAGTATTTAAGGTTCTAACTAGAGCAATAAGACAGCTACAGGAAATCAAGGGAATATAAATTGAAAAGGAAGGAGTCAAAATATTGTTATTCATAGATGATATGATAGTAAGCATATGCAACCCCAAAAACTAAACCAGCAAACTTCTTTAGTGAATAAACACCTTTAGTCAAGTGGGTGGAGACTAGATTAATTTAAAAAATCCAGTAGCTCTCCTATATACAAATGATACAGACTGAGGAAGAATAAACACCTTTTATAATAGTCCCCAATAATATAAAATATTTTCATGTAACTCTAATTAAGCAAGTCAAAGCATATATGACATGAACTTTAAACTTTTGAAGAAAGAAATTGGAGAAGATAATCAGAAAATGGAAAGATCTCCCATGCTCAAGGACTAGCACATTAAAATGGCCATCTTACCAAGAGCAATCTACAGATTCAAGGCAATCCCCATTATGCTCCCATCACACTTCTTTACACACCTTGAAAGAACAACACTCAACTCCAGATAATAAAAAGCAGAAAACCCAGGATAGCTAAAAGAATCCTATACAATAAAAATCTTCTTGGATGTATCACCCTCCCTGATTTCAAGCTACTACAGAGATACTGTAATAAAAACTGCATAGTATTGGCATAAAAACAGACAGGTGGATCAAAGAAATTGAAGACCCAGACATAAATTCTTACACCCCTGGATACCTGATTTTTCACAAAGAAGCCAAAATTATATAATGGAGAATATAAAGCATCTTCAATAAATGGTGCTGGCATAGTTGGTTGTTGACATGTAGAAGAATGCAAATAGATCCATATTTATCACACTACGCAAAATTCTAGTTCAAGTGGATCAAAGACCTCAATATAAATGCAAATACACTGAACGTGACAGAAAAGAAATTTGAAAATAGCCTTGAATACATTGGCATGGATATAACTTCCTGAACAGGACGCTAATAGTGCAGATACTAATCTTAATCAATGCTTAATAAATGGGACCTCATGAAACTGTTCTGTAAGGCAAAGGACATCATCAACAGAACAAAACTGTAGCCTAGAGAATTAGGAAAATATCTTCATTAACTCCATTTCTGACAGAGAACTAATTTCCAAAATACATAAAGAACTCAAAAAACAAACCAAATAATCCAACTAAAAATAGGGTACAGATCTAATCAGAAAATTCTCAACAGAAGAATCTCAATTGTCCAAGAAACACTTACATGTTCAACATCTTTCGCCAGCAAAACAACTCTGTGATTTCATCTTACACCTATCATAATGTCCATGACTAAAAACCCAAGCATCATCTCATGCCGGAGGAAATGTGCAGTGAGGGGAACATTGCATTTCTTGTGGGAGTGACAACTTGCACAGTCACTTTGGAAATCAATATAGTGTTTTCTCAAAAAATTGGAAATTAAATCTACCACAAGACCCATGTATACGATTCTTGGTTATATATCAAAGGATTCTCAATCATACCAGAAAGCTGCTTGTTCAAATATGTTTATACCAGTTTTATTAGTATTAGTCAGAACCCAGAAACACCCTAGATGTCCCTCTACCTAGTAGTGGATAAAGAAAATGTGCTACATTTACACAATGAAGTATTACTCAACTGTTAAAAACAATAACATCATTAAATTTAAGGGCATATGGATAGAACTAGAAAAAAGCAATCTAAGTGAATAACCCAGACCCAGAAAGACAAACATGGTATATACTCATTCATAAGTGGATATTAGCTGTAAATTAAATAATAATAATAATACAATCCACAGACCCAGGCAAACTATGTAACAAGGAGGTTTCAAGTGGGGATGCCTGGTTCTCCTTGGGAAGCAGAAACAGAAGAGATTTCAGGAGTGGACTGTGAGTGGATGGGGAGAGAAATATGAGAGATCATATAGGGGCAGCTGAGGGGGAAGAGTACTGAAAGAGACTACTGTAACGGGGGGAGGGGAGGCATTTCAGGGTGCAAGGGAATCTCCCAGAAATCTTCAAGAATGACCCCAGTAAGTCTCTTATCAATAGTGAATACGTAGTCTGAATGGGATACTTCCTGTGACCCGAGGGAGTAGGAAGCCAACCCAGCCAAATAACCTTAGACCTACAGTCTCTCCTGCCAATAGAATATGCCGGGAGAAGGGTGGCCTAGATATTGAGGGAATGGCCAATCAATAACTTGTCTAGCAAAAAACCCATGCCAGGTGAGTAAGCCCATCACTGACACTGTCTGAAGCACCAGGACCCACAGGCTGGACGGCCCAGACACCTAGGATAGAACAAAACATGACTGGAAGAAAACCATAATATCAATGTAATGACGCCTAATGATATTCTGCTAATGCTTGTCAGCTGTGGCCTAGCCCAATTATCATCAGAGAGGCTTCATCCGGGAACTGATGGAAACAGATATCACCCTACAGCCAAACATTAGATGGAGCTTGGGAAATTCTGCTGAAGGGAGTGAGGAAAGATTGTAGGTGTCAGAGGGTCAAGGACACCAGGAGAAAATGCAGAGACAACTAACCTGTGCTCATAGGGGCTCACAGGGACTACAATGACAACCATGGAACCTTCATGGGACTGACCTAGGCACTCTCTCTTCATATATGTTACAGTGTGTAGTTTGGTCCTCTTGTAGGACTCCTAACAGTGGGAGCAGGGGTTTTGTTTGACTCTTTTACTAGCTTTTGGGACCCTTCTCCTCATACAGGGTCACCTTGCCTAGTATTAATACATAGGGATGTGCTTAATCTTACGGCAACTTGATATACCATGTTTTGTTGACAGCCATGGGAGACCTGCACTTTCCTGAATGCAAAATGAAGGAGGACTGGATTGGAGGGTAGGAACAGAGGTAGGTGTGGGAGAAGAGGATGGAGGGGAAACTGTGGCCAAGATGTAAAATAAATAAACAAGTAAATAAGTAAAAAAGAAAATGGAAAAAACTGGGACAGGAAGATAAAAATGTGGTTTTGTGATCGGGTTCGAGCTGTCCTTTCTTCCTATTAATCCTACCCAAACAATGGACACAAGTGCTATTTTCTGAATTAATGACAATATCTACATTTCTTTGATTACATTTCTATAATGTCTTCATTTTCGTAAAAACCAGCTATTTGGCTCAGCAAATAGGCACATACACTGCTGTTGCGGAGAACCTGAGATTGTTTTCCAGCATCACAGTCATGTGACTCACAAGCACCTGTAGCCTCAGGTATGAGGATCTAATGCCTTTGTGAGGACCTGTACATATGTGCTTATTTCCATACTCAGATGTACATACAGACAAATAATTAAAAATAAAACCAATCCTTAAATAATGTCTAGAATCTGCTTGTCATTAGAACCAGTAACATCAAGCAATGTTTATGGCAAGAGAAACTTGGTTTCAGCTTTTGAGAATTATGACTTTGTAAGCTACACCCAGGTGTGTTTTGCCCAGGACCAGTCTCGTGGAGGCCTCACATGGGGCATGGGATGTTCTCATGTGAGTTTAACTGAAGCTCCCCGTTGCAGAATGGTGCACACACTTTAGGAGGTGGCTGTCAGGCCATGGGGGCTGCTCTGCAGATGGAAGTTACCCTGATTTCATAAAGAGGCAGCAAGCTGAGCCTGACCCTTGCTCTGCCTGCTTTCTACAGCAGCATTAACCCTGAGGGTTGAAGGCTTGCACACATGTGCGGGATTTCTCTGTGGTTCTCTGTATGACTGAAAAATTCTGCTGTGACACATGGATTCTGTGCACTGCAGGTCTTGTGGCTGCAGTCTCTGTGTTGTTGAGAGAGAAGTCCAGGACCCTCTTTGGAAATTCCCTTTCAATTGAATAACTGAGAAGACCCAATGAAGCTTCAAAACTTGCAACTTCCTTTAAACATTTTTATTGAAACATTTAAGCCTTATTTTTTTTTTTGTTACAGTCTCATATATCTTAGGCTGGCATAAAACTCATAATGCACAGTGGCCATGAACTTCTGATCTTCATGTTTCTGATGTCTTAATGCTGTGATTTCAAGCACATTTCCCCATTTCTGTTTTTATGTAGTGCTGTGTATCACACCAGGGGCTTTCTGTGTACTAGGCATTTTAACAGCTGAGCTATGCCTCCAGGTCCTTAAGCTCCCCCCTCCTTTTTATTGTTTTTATTGAGCTATATATTTTTCTTTGCTCTCCTCCCTTTCTTCCATCCTCCCCTTCTACCCTCTCTCATTTATCCCCATGCTCCCAATTTACTGAGGCGATCTTGTCTTTTCCTATTTCCCTTGTAGAGTAGATCCATGTATACTTCTCTTTGTTGTCTCGGTTCTCTGTGGTTGTGATAGGCTGGTTTTCTTTCTTTTATGTCTAAAAGCCACCTACAAGTAAGTACATATGATATTTGTCTTGCTGGGTCTGAGTTACCTCACTCAATATGATGTTTTCTAGTTCCATCCATTTGCCTGAAAATTTCAAGGTATCATTATTTTTTTTTTTGGCTGTGTGGTACTCCATTGTTTAATTGTACCACATTTTCTTTATCCATTCTTCGGTTGAGGGGCATTTAGGTTGTTCCCAGGTTCTGGCTATTAAAAATAATGCTGCTATGCACTAGTTAAACTGGAGAGGATGTGGGGTAAAGGAACACTTCTCCGTTGCTGGTGGGAGTGCAAACTGTTACAGCCGCTTTGGAAATCTGACAATTTCTCAGAAAATTAGGAAACAACCTAGTTCAAGATTCAGCAATACAACTTTTTGGTATATACCCAATCATACCACAAGCTCTCCCCCTTTTTAACTAGAAAACAAAACAAAACAAAACAAAAGAATAACTGTAAAAAGAATAATACTTTATTTAATCAGTAAAATTTTATTTCACAGAATACACAGGAAGTACATACAAATACAAAATGAAATGATAGGACGCCTTCCTGAGTCCCGCTGGGTCTCAATTTGGCTGCGTGAATCATCTATGACTCTATTGGAATGGAAGAGGCTTTTGTAGAAGCTCAAGTTTGTATTGAGACCATTTTCCCTCACCTTTATCTCCTGCTCTTCCCAGTCTCATTATGAGCAATGGGTCTTGATTTTTATGTATGGAAGAGACTGTATGATGCTAACTGGCTTTGCTTCTGACATGGCCTTCACAGGGCAAGAGGCTGAGCAGAGAATCAGCCCATGATCTAAGCCCATACTTTAAAGTAACCTGTCTGTTGAATGTCACCCTAATGATGAAAATACTCTGGTACATGCTACCTAACTGGCTGTAGACTGTCATTTCCTCCATTCCCTACCCCAACAAGGAAGACATAATTCATATGATCTCTTAAAATCCCTTTTCTTTTTGAGAACACATAGTTGGAGCAAAAGCATGCTACTGAGCAGAGATTTTTCCCAGTTGGGCTATTGGTCAACAGATTAGAACTAGATAGGAACTTACTAAAAACACATTTTCAGGCCGAACCCTTAAATTAATTGAAACATAAAATCTGAGCCAGGACCCAGCAATCTATATGTTAACAAATCCTCCAGGGAATTACAATGCATGCCCCAGTTGGCAAAGCTCTGGTGTGGATCAATGGGCAATACCCCTTTCTCAGGAACAGCTGAGTCATTTAACCCCTAGAAACCTCAGTTTCTTTATGCACACAAATTGAATAGTTATACCTTTTTAAAGTAATTATCATGAGTTTTAAATGACACATGAGCACCTAAGACGCAGTAGGTGCTCAGTAAATGCTAGCCAAAATTAAAAGACCAGGAAGCTTTAAAAGTGTAATATAAAAAAGAAAAAAGGATGAGCTTCAGACTTCTTTTTTTCCTTATATAACATCTTTAGCGTTATATAATGTGCAATTTGCATGCAAAACATCCCACCCCAGGGCATCATAGAAGCCTTGAAAAATCCAATATTATGCAGACAGGCAGAGCTGGCTGCTAAACCAGGCTTCGAAACTAATTTTCTCTCTTTAAGGAGGTGACATTTGCACATTCAACACAGCAGCAATAAATTTAGGCTTCCTTACCACCCCCTGCTGTACATGGGTTATTATTTTTATCAATAGTAAAGTTATTTCTTTTGCAGTATTTGGAGCTGTTTTTGTGCCTCCCTCATTCTTTTCATCCACACTATAGTTATCAGCAAACAGCTCATTAGAAAACCAACAACAACGAAAACCTAAAACCATTTAAATGGCAGAAATGAGATTTGAGTATTTAATTAAGCTCCAAAATTACACTTTCCATTAATAATTGGGAATACACGCCATGTCAATTAAAAACGGATTAACAGCAAAGGCTTGAAAATTTGGACTTAAACGTAGCCTGAATTTTGAAGCTGTTTGTATTCTCAGATTATCCCAGGCAAAATACTTGGGAGGAAACAAAGAAATGCTTCTTCTCCTTTGGACCTTTCTAGAGATTAAGAAAGGCTTTTCTTCCTTACCGGTGGGTTAGTGCTAGTGTTGACAGTGCATCTATCATGTTCACGGATATACAGGTATACAAGCCACTGTAAACAAAAAAGCAGATAACTGGGTGCTAAAAGGATCATGATGCTAAAATTCAAATAAGTGCTCACTAATGAAAGCACTTGTCATACAAAAAGGAGACTCAAGGATCGATGCTAATGGAGACTGGGTGTGGAGGCATGCCTGTAATTCCAGTCTTAGAAGAAAGCTGCTAGGGTGACTAGCCATATTGGTGAGCTCTGGGTTTGAATGCAAGATCTTGCATCAAAAGAATAAAATGGAGATAGAGACAGAGACCCACAATCACATCAGAGCAATGGATTGAGCCCCCAAGGTGCAGGTGAAGAGCAGAAGGTGGGAGAAGATGAGTTAGGAAGTTAGGACCGTGAGGGGCTGGTCCACCTACTGAGACAGTGTGCCTGAACTAATGGGAACACACCAATCCACCTGGCCTGGGACTGAATGAGCATATGATC
>PVIU01021017.1:0-32533 GCA_004026605.1 Ondatra zibethicus | reverse complement strand
GAGAAGGGCTTTCCATTTGTTAAGGCTCTTAAAGATCAAATTTAAACCATTTCCTGGCCAGTTCTCCATGACTCTAGCCAGGTTCAACTCCTCTGGAAGCCTCAAATGTAGTTCCTTTATTAATAATGCCTTCCAGCTTTGATGTCTTCATTTTTGAGTTCCAGAACAGAGTGTTTTTTAAAGGAAATGGGAGAAGGCGTGCTCAAGGGGAGCATTATGGGAGAGAGAGAAGAGCTGTAACTTTCAAACACGCATCTGGATGAATGAGGCTAACTTCCGATGACTAATGTCCCCCAAACACTAAGCTAATGATTAAATTAAAAAATGCAAATCCCCAAGATGTCATATGCTGCTAGGCGAACTGATGGAAAGGAGCCTTGCAAACAGTCCCCACATTGTGTGGGGGGCTGAGAGGAGGTATGAATCAAAACAACAGAGAGCCATACGGTGCTAGCCATTGGCCAACAACAGAAGAATTGCAACTCAGAGAACAGAGAAACTCAGAAAAAAAAAATCTGTGAGTGCTGCCCCCACCCCAGTTCTGACAGTTCTCTGGAAATTCTAAAAGTGATGGAGGATAGAAAACAGACAATGTGTCAGGAAGCAAATCTGCAGCCATCACCCATGCAGCACTGCTCAGCAAGCAACGTGACAGGCGGTTATCCTGAGCAGAGACTCAGCCAGGTCTCTGCATTCACGTCCTTGCAAAATGTGGCCAGTCCTCCCAAATGGTATGGAATGTGATGTCGGAGTGCCCCAGAATGCCCGAGAGACTCAGCTGAAGCCTTCTGCATCCCGATGACAAGGGTGACCCCAGAAGTTCTGTTTGGGAGGTACAGGACAATTACCTTCCTCTTGTCATCTTGGGCTCTAGAGTGATTATGGCTTGAGCCTGTGTTACATCTTACCCTTTTATCTCAAACTACCTAGGAACAAATACCTTGTTGTGTCCCATCCGCATCAGTGTATCTTTGGCTATAGAGTGAGGATCCTCAGCCTGGAGCTTAGGAATTTCTGGGAGTTCCAAGGAGCCTCTTATGGTGCATATAAGTGTGGTATGGGTACTTTAGAGAACAGGGAGCCAATGATTTTACCTAATTCTCAAATAGATCTATTACCTAAAACTAGTTTAAAGCCATCTATCTGCCTCATGTAACCATAAAAAATAAAAGTTTCAGTTACACAGAATATGACATTATACTTTCCAGATGTGTGAAGAACTTGGAGGGGACACCAGTAGAATCTGGTGTCTAGATAAAGAAACACCACTTTACAGGCCTTCCTTCTCAGAGTAAAAGAGATAGGATATGCATTCTTCTCTGAGGGCATACAACTTGATCAGAACTGTCCTAGAAATAAAGGCTCTTTAATGTGGTCTTATTTCTAAGTGTGATTAATGGATAAAATGCCCAGACTCACCCAGAAGTCATCCTCATTACTTTACAAACAATATTAAATTACAGGAGACATCACAGACCAACAACGCACATACATCTTTGTAGTCTATTACATGTTATTAATATATCCCTGCAAACTCAGGAGAGACCACAGAATCCTCCCTCTCTGAGGGAGAAAAGAAGACACAGGGTCACAGAGCTCCAGAGAAGAAGTCAGGACTTGAAGCTAGGTAAAGTGGGCCCAATGGATAACCTGGCATTTGTTTAAGGTGGCACAGCTCCATGCCCTTCCTGCTATACCCATGTGCTTTCCCTGGACAAGTTGTACTGAGTGTGGCAAATCAGTCAGTATTGAAGTATGTATGTGTGTGCCCTGGATTTTAATACTTTCTCTTTTATGACTGAGCTCACGAAGCAGGTGTGGGTGAGCTGGCCACAGAAGCATCTCCCAATACCCTAATAATAGAGATCAGAGTGTCTTCCCATCTGGCGTAGAAGTCTATCTAAGATGCCTGCTCCTGTTTTCCTTCACCGTCTAGGACTTTAGTTCAACTCGTGAGTCTTGGAATCTTCCCCTCAAGGAAGCAAGCACCAGATGTCCCACCAGAGGCCTGTCCTGATCCTGTTGCCAGGGTGCTAATCCAGGGTGACAGTTTTGAAGACTATGGGTCAATTCTTTGGGACAGTCTCTTGATTTTGCTTTTCCTGCTATTTCTCATGACCAGACTTGGGTTATGTGACCGAGGCAGGAATTCCTCCATGTTCAGCATCAGGAGACTTTGCTTTTCTTCCCTCCTTCCAACTCTTTCAGACCCAAGCTGTGCATTAGGACCAGGTCCATTGGATCCCTAGACACCAGAATCACAACACCATGCCAGGTTTCTAGCTCACCACTAAGAAATAAAAGCGTCCTGGATACCAGTCCTTATTTGGTGCCACCACCTCCTCGGCTCCTCCTCATTTGGGCAGTAGGGTTCTCAGTTCCCTCTCAGTCTTTTGGAGACTGCCCATCACAGACACATTGCAGGCTGGCAGGTGCCGGCAGACACAGAGGAGTCACTGTGGTCTAGGAGCCACGGCCAGGCCTTGCATACTGTAACGTTGACTGAGGTGATGGGGGAGCAAAGGACCATCTTGCTCCTGTCTTTTTCCAATTCAAATCCAGAAAGTTTCAGGGCCTGCAGGATGACCCTCGGCAGGGATGGACATCCGCACTCATCTGGGTGACTTGCTCCCAACCACAGGTCACCCAATCAGTCTCAGGCTTCTTCCTAAATGCTCTTCCCAATCCATTATTCATCCAGCAGCGTCAGCAGAGGGGCAGAAGGGGCCCGGCTGGAACCACCAGAACAAACTAGCCCTAGGCAAAACTGGAGAGTCCAAATGGCTTGTTTTCAGTGACCTCTGCTCTTTCCGAATACTTTCTCCCTTTTCAAAACTAATTTTCTCCCTGGGGCCTCAGGCTCCCAAGCCCTTCTGAGCAGAACTACTCCATTCACACTAGCATGGTGGATGCTTTCTGCATATTCAGAGCAGGAACCACTGCTTTTTTTTTTTTAAATGGTCTCATATTTTTTTCGCGGTGCAATTATTATCTAAAATAATGGGTAAAGAATGAGTTGATGCCCAGTGGGGCGGGGGGTGTTTGGAACCTTCTAAACACCTTAAACACCCCTCAAATAATTCCAAGGACCCCACCCACCCCTGCCTAGATGAACCTGAAGCTACAGAGAGCGTTCCTATCAGAAAGTGCTCCCCCAGAGCTGAGGCTCATCCCAGCAACCCCAAGTCCCAGAGAAGCTTGCCGGGAGTGAGAAGACAGTTGTAGATTTTTCCAAAGAGCACTGGATTAAGCAGAACCGACTCCATCTCTTGATCTGCCCAATATGTTGGTAACTTTGGACCTCAGTTTCTTCATTGGACAAGGAAAGACAAGAACTCGGTGTGGCCCAGCGATAGAGGATTAGGCTAGCCCTGTGGAGCCCAGATTTGATTTCCAGCACCGTTAAAGCCAAAAACGAGGAGCGAGGCTGCCATTTGATCACAAAAATCTTCTGAATGACTGCGTCCTATCATCAGGCCTACTGTGATTGGAACATTTAAAAAAAAAAGCTGCGAATGGGAAATGAAAGCAGCGTAAAGCTTTTAAATGACATTTCTTTATTTACTTTTTCACGGGGGGGGGGAGTTAGCATGCTTTGGCTAAGTGGGGGAAGCTCTCAAGCCCAGTGACCCTCCTGTTTCTGTGCCACAGGAACTGGAGTTAGAGTCATGCCCAGTATGCCCTGCTTGCTATGTGAGTGCTGGCCTGTGCATTCCAGTCCGCAGTCCTCATGATTGGTCAGCAAGTGCCACTAACCACTGTGCAACCTCTCCAGTCTGGCTTGAAGTTAAAGAGAAAACACCTTGCAGTGTTTACTGCAAGTGCTAGCAATGTCCATAACTTGCCGTGTGTGTTTTGAGTGCCGTGCCCATTTAATGGGAAAGCAAACTGAGGTGCAGAGTGGTGCAAAGGACTCTTCTTCTTCTTCTTCTTCTTCTTCTTCTTCTTCTTCTTCTTCTTCTTCTTCTTCTTCTTCTTCTTCTTCTTCTTCTTCTTCTTCTTCTTCTTCTTCTTCTTCTTTTGGTTTTTCGAGACAGAGTTTCCCTGTGTAACAGTCCTAGCTGTCCTGGAACTAGTTCTTGTAGAACAGGCTGGCCTCAAACTCACAGAGATCTGCCTGCCTCTGCCTCCCGAGTGCTGGGATTAAAGGCATGTGCCACCACCGCTGGCGGTGCAAAGGATTCTTACCATGAATGGTGTAATTGTTCACATTCTAAAAGAAGACCACACCATCCTATCTCTCCACATTAAAAGAAATTGCCAGAGAGGAACGAGACAGGCTGAGTGAAGCTGAAGCCCATGAAGACAGTGGTCCCGCTCTCCCAACTGAGGACCAACACCAGAGAGGGAAGGACGGCAAGAGATCTGAGGAAAGGGGCAGAGCCCGGCCTGTCTGCTCTGTGGAATTCGCTCCCTTGCTGACAGCTTAAGTCTCTAAAAGCTGTGGATGGATGTCTGGGAGCAGAGCTACGAACAGGGACAGTTCTCAAGCCAGCCCTGCAGCCGGCGCTGAAGACTTGCACCCACCATGCGCCGCTCTTTTCTGGACATCCGCTGTGGGGTCCTTTCGGCAAGGTCTCCCTCTTCGGGAGCCAGTCTGGAGTCTTTCACCCTTGGCCCTCTCAGCCCTCACCACACACCACACAAGCTCACAAATCTCCGTAAAGAACATCGTGAAATTCATCCAGCTAGCAAGCAAAGGCACGTGTGTGGTCGTGCGTAGTGCATGCTCATGGGACTTTGCTAGCGACAGACAGACAGACACAGGACTGACTTTTAAATAGCCTGGAAGCTGCTTTAAAGCTTCCAATTTAGATAAACGCAGAAGCTACGGTGGCGTTGGGAGTCTCTGTCAGTATCTTAAAATCAGTCTTTCAGCCCCACCTAACTTTTGCAGCTCTCCCACCCTTTCTGGTTATGGCCTGGCATAAACGTGTCTGTTTGTTATGTGGGCGGGTAATGGTATGCTTTTAATTAAGGAGGTACAGACTAAATTAAACCACATCAAGTGGCTAGTGTTTCTTTAATTTCAGATTGCGAATCCCGTACCCTGAACACAAGGAGTTGAGCTACATCACGATTCCCCTTTAATGGTTATGGCTGAAAAGTCCATCTCGTGAGCAGCTTCATAATTGATTAAACACAACTGTGGACTCCCAAGATCAGGAAGTGCAATTTTGTTGGTGTCGCTTCAAGTCTAAAATACCTCCAGGGTAATTACAGACTGAGAAGCAACGCAGAGGCTTTGAAGTAAGGGAAGAAAAGACGACCGGAGCACCCAGAGGATCTGCCTGTTCCTTTGTCCTTCATGGCAAAATCTTGAAAGCCTTGGGGGGAAGATGCTGGTGTCTGGGACGGGGGGAGGGTCCCAGGATCTGGGGCTCCGTTCTGGCTGCAGATGCTCCAAAGAGAGCCCTATCCCATCACAGCAAGCTGCAAGGGTCACCATAGCAGCCCCTAAGAAAGGCCATCTCTTTCCGATTGCTCTAGACGTCATGCAGCTCCGACTCCCTTTGCTTTGGGACAGTGTGCCCAGCTGGCTGCCACTTCAGTTGCTCTCACCACTCGAGGCAGGGAGATGTGCACTCTGCCTGTTCATCTAAATTATTTACCTCCACAGCAATTATCAGATGCTATAAGCCACACTCTAAAGGCCTCTTTGCCGTTCACGCAGTGAAGATATAAGCCTCATTCAGAAGTGGAGAGAGTGGAAGACTATTTCTTATTTTTTAATTAATAATACGTTAGAAATAAAAAACCATGATTAGGGGCAGTACATAATGGGAATGCAAGACCTGCACTGCCCAGAGGCCCATGGCAAGAAATGTTAATGAAGGGAATTGGAAGCTTCTCATAGTCAACCTGGAGACAACTAATGGTTTCCAAGTGGAAACATGAAGAGTTATTAAATGTTGTATATTTATTGCACTAATAACCAGATTGCCAGAGGTGAGGAGAGATGCAAATATGGGTCCAAGTCTTGTTGAACCTTTGGCTGTAGAAATGCACGAGATTCACTAGGGGGAAGTTACCGCACACAAACATTTGCCAATGCCACCGTGATGAATAGTTCATGGATTAGGACCGTCACTGTTCCAATCCCATGAAAACCCATTTCGGCAGAGGATAGAATCATAACTTATTTTTTTTTACTGGGACTTGGAGAGAGACGAGGGTAATATTTCTGGCAGCTATCATTTTGCATAGTCTGGTATTTTGCTTTGTTAGACATATAAACCTTTTTCCCATTGCCGAAGTTTGCCAGCTCTCTCCCAGGTGGAGGTATAAACCACCTTAAATCCTGGCACGCAGAGCACAGCACTTTCTATGGCAGACGATCCCCCCCCACACACCCACACCCACACTGCAAAGATCTTCTTGTTAAGTCGTATTAAGACTTCCCAGGAAGAACAACTGACTTGACTGGGGGCAGACTCAGATCAAAACAAGTGTGGACCCCAGGGACAGAGGCAGAATTTTGAGCTCAGAATTCTCTGTTTGCCATTTTGCTTTTGGGACAAACTGGCAAAGCGGCTGATCTCTTGGAACCATAATTTACTGACCTGCAAGATGATGAAACTCATGCCAACCTTTCATGGTTGGCCAGATGCACATAAAATTAATAAAAGGGTCTAGTATAGCAGACACTAATTAAGGATTCGAGTGCTTTCTGGAGGGTCGAAGCATGTTTGCGTCTCCTCAGATCAATGAGCAAAGCTGTATGAGGATGGGGAGGGTAAATTAGGTCCAGAGTTCCAGGAAAGCAGGGAATAGGATGCCCATATGCATAGGTCTAGTAGTCATTGACTAAGGCCTCCTAGAAGAAACTTCCCAATAATGGGAAAAGCCACTTGGGATAGTTCTCCAGAGGAGTGGCAATTCCTGCCTGTGGCAACAAAGGGCCTGGTGTTACATCAAAGTGGTGTAAAAAGTTTTACCAGTGGTTAAGCTGTGTACCCGCATCACTATAGTGTATTTAGCGCTGTGTGTTTAACACTGGGACTATTCTGAATACCCATTGTTGCATTGCCTCTCTTGAAGTAAGTCCCTAAATCTCCCTCCAGTAATCTTTCCATCAGGTATGGAGGGACAGACTTCTTTCCTGGCCTCACACCAGCAGGGCCATAGTATTTGCTGCAGGATCTCAGTGTACGAGGTCCTATGAGAAAACTCACAAAGGACGTGAAGGTTCCTCCTCACCTATGGCTGAGACAAACCTCTCAGCCATTGGGTGCCTCAAAACAAAAGCAAGAAGCAAAGCAGTTCCTAATCCTGGTGTCACTGGTGAGGAAAATTGAGAGCAGAAGAGGACGCACTGAAGGCATGATTTGCTCAAAGTGTAGATGAAGGCTCCAAATCACGCTAACCGGTGGGTGAGTGGAAGAGGCAGATGACAAAAAGTGATCAGACAGCAGTGAGGCACTAACTTCCCACTCTCGTGGACAACCTCCCCCACAAAATGCCACTTCTGCGATCAAGAGCCTTACATGAGATGAAGGTGGAGGGGGTTTTCTTGGAAAATAATTATAAATAATATAATTATCATTTAGAGCCATGCATACTTGAAAGAAATTAGAATTTTCCAATTTCGGGACCCTTAGGGAGCATCTAGACTACACCTCTTCTTTACTAATAAGGAAATGAAGACGCAAGGGGGAGGGGTTAGTCAGCAGCCACAGCGGAACTGAAGTAGAGGCCATACCTCTCCTAACATGATGGTCTTCATGTCGTTCCATGTTAAATGTAGAAATCTAATGTTTGGAGAGTGAAATTAGCATTGCTTCTATATTACCTCCACCCCTCTCTCCCCTTCCAACTCCTCCCATTTCCCCTATTCTCTCTCCCAAATTCATGATGTCTTCTTTAATTATTATTGTTATATAAATGAGTGTGTGTTCTACTAATCAGTTGGGTGTTTTGTTTGTTTTATGTTCGTTTTTGTTTTGAGACAGTGTATCTGTGTGTAGCCTATGCTGGTCTCTTGATTTTACTGCCTGAGCCTGCCCAACACTAAGAATACTTCTCTCAACTTATAAAAAGAATATAATTATTCTGGCCTGAAGTTTATATGCTTCAGTCCATGGTCAGACAGATCCACTGCTTTGGAGCCTGTGGTGAGGTACCACGCTATGATGCAAGATAACCAAATAGCTGCTTACCATGTAGCAGCAAAGTGAAAGAGAGAAGGCAATAGCCCCTTCAAAAACATGTCAAGGACAAGAAGACTTTCCCATAGGCTCCCTTTTCCAAAGTCCATTCCAGGGTCCAAACCTGCATCACATGGACCTTTGTAGAGCACTCTAGACCCAAACCATTTCTGCCACCCCAGTTCCAACTGATGGGCCTTGCTTCTCCCTTCCTCCTTCATACTGCTTTTCTCCCAGTCACCTATGAAATTCCACCTAAAGGTCCCTAACTTAAGTACTTCCAGCTCACGGGTACTCTATTTTCAGTCATGGGAATATTATATGTATTTTGCCATGACTGTCTATAAATCTAAGTGTTCTAGCAAGAAAACGTAATCACACTCACCTTAGAGGAGTGGAATCCACCAAGCCACACACTCCCAACACTGAGCAATCATTCTACACAGGAATGGTTCAGATGGTGTCATAGGAAATGCCAGCGATGCTGTTCCTTCAACAGCAAATAAATATGACTCAAAGCACTCAGAAATTATTTTGTTAATAGGCAGCTCTCAGTTGGCCAAGGGGGTCAGCTCAGAAGCTGAGCAAAACCACAGCACTTGCAGATATCATTGTGGTTGAATTGCTACTGAGGAACATTTATTTGTCAAGCCTGGAATATGTTTCCTCTCCACACATAAAGATATTATTCCATGGGAATTTTGGAAATAACACGATCATCAGATTTAGTCATTTGCTTACATGCAGTATAATTAATATATTATAAAATATAAATCAAAATACATTGATTATGTTCACTATTTTAAAGTTAGAATAATGAATGTCTTGTCAGAAGACCACTGCCTGTGTCTGGCTGAGACGCGGGCACTATCTGGCCTCACACCCTCAGCAGCCCCCTAACAAGACGGAACACAATGGTGAATGGGAAAGTGACACTCTAAAATGGAGAAGGTGAGAAAATATCCTGCAGGATCAGCCAGAAGGGCCTCTCTGAGATCCACGCCTACAGCAGTAAGCAGGGAAGCCAGCTCCTTCCTCTCAGCAACACTGATAATCCACAACGTGCGCAGCTGCTCCTCTGAAGGCCAGGACAGAGGCCTGGCAGTCCAGTGCTTCCTGGGCTCAGTCCCAGAGGTACCGCCACTCAGAGGTGTTGTTCATCTGGCTAAGTAGAGGTGGCAGATATACTGATAGATGTTTCAGGGAGCCCCAAATCTCTGGAACTGGATTGCCTAAAACACTGAAGTTTGCGTATACCTCCAAGGCTGCACAGTTGAAGAAAGCAAGTTTGGAGACGGAGGAAATGACCTTTGAAGAAGTCCAGGACCATTTGCACATGCAGCTGGGGCTCCATTCTTTCCCCAGAGCGGAGCACTGTTCAGGGGATGCTGCCAGAACACGAGCGTGGGATTCCTCATCTGGATGGTTTATCAGACCCATCAGCATCCATTGGAGAAAAACAACAGTCTTTCTCATTGGACCGTGGATTTGCCTTTTGGAATGAACCCACAAGTTTCAGAAACATGCCTAGCTCATAAGGTGGGCATTCAGCTGAGAACCACCACTCAGGACTCAAATAAGGTGAGGCCAGAGGCTTCCTTGATGGTCTCCTGTATTGTTTCTGAATGTGGTAGAAAAGAACGCATCATCCACAGTGATTGCAAACTTTTGAGCAGTGTCTGTAAAAAGCAAAACACTAGAAAGCACACTGAGATGGCACCAGATCTGAGAAAATACCACTTCTAAGATGTCAGCACCGCTGCTCCTGTGGCATGGCCAGAGGTGCCGCCAACACCCACATCTGTGGGTCTTCTCCAAAGACCTTGTTTTGTTTTGTTTGTTTGTTTCTTTTGGTTTTTTTTGGGGGGGGTTGGGGGTTTTGTTTTGTTTTGTTTTTATCACAGGTCGGAAAATGACAGCCTGAGGGGACAATTCCATTCCACCAGACTACCATGTTTTACAAATAAAACTTTATTGCGGCACAGCCACGCCCCTTTGTTTATATATGGACCTCTGCTGCTTTTGCCCCACAATGGCAGCATTGAACAACTGCTGCAGAGAACCCACTGCCAGCAAAGTCTCAGGAAAGGCTTCACAACCCTGTCCTTTCTGTTTATGTCTGCTTTAGGGACTAATTAAAATGGGAACTTATAATGAATTGTCCTTTCTCGCTAATGTTCTGCAATTGCATTTGAACTTTTTGTGTCTAACAAAATATGGTGACTTGGAATGTGCTCTATAATTGCGGCCCTCTCCTAGCACCGTGGCAATGAATTATCATAAACTGGGTAGCTTACAACTCAGTTTCGGAGAAGTTCGACCAAAGTCCTTCCTTCAGCACTGTGATAAAAACACCTAACAGAAGCGACCTAAGGGAGGAAAGGTTCACTTTAGCTTACAGTACAAAGGGTACACTTCATCCGGGTGGGAGGACACGGCAGCTGTGGCTGCAAGGACAAGGACAGACAGCTTGGGGAGTAGCCCTCAGGAGTCACTCCACGTGGTCCACTTCCTCTAGCTAGGTCTCACCTCCTGAAAGAGGTGAAGCTGCTCCAAACAGCGCCACCAGCTGGGGACCTAGTGTTCTGACACAGGAACCTAGAGGGGATATTTCATTTAAGTTGTAGAGTCCTTCTCTATCTGAAGGCCTCGAGAGAACTTCATTTGCCTCCCTCAGTTTCTGAGAGCCAGAAATCCATGGCATGGCATGTCTTGTAGACCCATCCCTTCAACTTCTGACGCCATCTTCGTGTACAACTCCCTGCATCGCTGTCTCTCAACCCAAAATTCACTCTTCTTTCACAGCCGCCAGTCACACTGGACTTTGTTTGACATCTCCGTTTCTCTGTGAAGTCATCTTCACTAGATCATGTCTTCAAAGATCTTGTCTGAAATTAGGGTTATACCCACAGCTTCTGAACAAGCTTGAATCTCTATGTCTGTGTGACTGTGTGACTGCGTGTCTGTGTGTGTGCACATGTGTTGGGGGGGCAATTCATTACTTGATACTAAATATATTGTATTGTTCTGCCCATCATGATATATTCTGACCAGTTTTCAAGCCAGTTTACTCCCTTTCTATCCATAGTGGTCCTGCAGGTATTATCAGTCTGTCACTTCTCTAGAGGAGAAGTTGTCAGTCTGTCCCACCTGCTCATACCTGCTTTGCTAGGCTTTGGAACACCTCTTCCCAGTTGTCCAATGTCCCCTCTTTACTGCCACTCAAAAAAAAATCCGTGTCTGGGGAGCCCATTATAGGCATTTCTTTTTATTTTCCATATTTTCACTGAACCGAGCTTCTGGCCACAGTGGCTTCCTCTGGTTTATCTTGTAGACAAGACACAAAAAACCTACTGTATTCTTGCTATGAACGCAGCCACTGTCTAACAAAGAACAGCAAAAGCTGAGACAATTCTCCACTGTTCTCTTTCCTCCTGTGATTTTAGAGTCATAATTATTTATTTTGCATTTTAATAGTACTTGCCTTTGTGTGCTGCTATCAAGGAGTCATGGATGTTAAAGGAAACCCCTATCTACCAACAGACAGCCTCAGCCCTGCTGCTGACAGGTAAGGCACAGGACTCACAGGTCAGCTGCAATTTTACACAAACAACAGATCATTTTGTAGTAAAACTATATTGTACACGGTATTTACGACACAGTTATACTAAAATTATTTATTGTTTATCTGAGGTTCAGAATAATCTGCGTGTCACATAGTTTCATTTGCTACATACGGTAATCATGAATAATGGTCATTTGCTACTTAAAGATACAAAGGAGTTCACTAACTACTCAAAACATTCTCTCCCCTCTCCCTCCGTCCATACCTCTGAGGAGTTGTTCTCTAGGGCCAGTGTGAGCAGATAACGCTGAAGCATGTATCTATTTTCCTTTTGGATCGGGGGATTTCTCTAAGCATTCTGGAAGTCTAGCATTTTGATACTTGTCCGAGACTCTCAACATTCAGTCGCCATGTGGCTTTAAACAAGCCATTTCATCTGTCCATCTGCACTTTGGTATATCCATCTGTAACCAGGAATAAAGCAGGTTCTTGTGAGGAGTAAACTTCATATAAAAGCCTAGTACTTTGCATACAGCAATCGCCAAATAGAGTCCCGTGGCCAATGTGCCTACCTGCCCAGGTCAGGGGTGCATTCTGCTAGGACATCAGATTGTCAAAGGAATCAAATGCAGACTTTCACCATACTCTGTAGGTAAAATCCTGCCATTATACCTTATCAAGGCAAACCTGAAAGAACATGTTTACTGTGTGATTTAAATGTATGTCCCACCCACATTCCACAAATACTATTTTAAGCCAAAGTCTATGCTGACCTCTGATTAGAAATCTACCACTGAGAAAGATAATCAATGGCCTGACCCCTTTCCAACCCAGAGCTTCTAGCGGGTGAGCAAACAGGTATGCTTTATATGGGTCATGGGTGCGGCCTAGGGGAAAACAGGTGGGACCAGAGCCCAGTTCCACAGTCATAGATCTGTGTGTGTGTGTTTATAATGTGTGTGTGTGTGTGTATATATATATGCTTATGTGTGTGCATATATAATTTTATATTTGCAACATAATATGGAAGATGTTGAGAAAAACTATTCTTGCCTCCAGGGGACGCTCATGGCTTTGCTGCCTTGATTTTAAAATCCATCCTTGAGGAGGATGAAGAGGTCTAACATGGATCATAAGGGATGGAGCCCTTAGTGGTGCATGATTAAGGCCCCTTTTTCAGCTACAGCCTACGAGGTGTGTGAACAAAATCAGATGGGAGCAAACCTTGCTCAACGACTACGAGCCAGGTGCTTCTCACCCCTACTGATGTAAGATGGAGGCCAGAGAAAGAATGGCACTGAGAGGGCCAGGGTCATCTGACTGTGTCCTTCAGAGAGAGACTTGTTTCTCTGTCATGCACAGTGCTTTCTGTTTCAGTGATGGAGGTAAGACCCAGGTGGGCCAGAGCTGGAAGTGGGTGGGCAATGTGGGTGGTGGGTATTTACTGTCTTCCAGGCTCTAAGCTCCTGAACAACAGGCAATGATCAGACATGCCAATGCAATGCTGTTGGTTGAGGGAGGAAAGCATAGGTTTAAGGCTTGAACAATTCTTTGGATAAAACCCAACCTAAAACCTGGTTCTCCAATTTGGAGAGAGTCACTTAAATTCTTTGCACCTCGTTTCACTCACATGTGAAATAGACATAACAGCACCATCCTTGCTCGAATGTTAGAGGGATTTGCAGAGTTAGTGCATGAAAGAGAAAGTCAATATCACCCTGCCTGGGAGAGGGACTGGAGTGATGGTTCCCTGTTCCTCCACAGAGACTGGGTTTCCCTGGCCCACTGTCTCTGGAGGCCCTTTGTTCCCTGGCTGGGTTCCGTCTTCCATGAGTTCTGCTTTTGAACACTGTTGGGGACACACACTTTCTAAGTATCACACGCTCCTTTGATGACACCCCACCATGTCAGCCATTCAGTTACTATCCGTTAAAGTCTGCTTCCAATAATTGCAGTTTTTAAACCACAATTTATTCCACTTTTTTCTTCAATCTCATATTTCGGCGACTATGTGATTCTGTCGGGTTTTGGGGGTCAGATCTTAAAGGTACAGTGGTTCCTGCACAGGCATTCCTGCTTCTGCTGGAAGGGGAGACGTTGCGGCGTGAGAACTCATTTTGTTCTGCTGGCTCCTCACCTGGAATGTCCTTCCTCATTTCCACATGAACGAGACCACACACACAGCATTCCCCAGTGATTTGTGTTGATAGTTTCCCTTCTCCGCATTCCCAAAGCAATGGAAATGCTCTGTCTTGGGTGATAACTATTAAATAATAATAACATAATCACCCATCATCTTGTGTAAACCTCACACATCTACTCTCTCTTCTAAAGTTACACCAGTGTGTTTTCATCTAATTATCTCTTGAAAGACACAGGTTTGATTTCTTATTTGTCTCTATGTTCCAGAGGGTGGGACCACATGTAATAAAAAGTTGATGAAGGAATGAGTAAGTGGATAAATCTCAAGAGATAATCTGTCATAAGTGGTGAGATGCACTCAAGAAGCAGGCTCAGTGATGTCAAGAATCCTCACAGTCTTTTAAAAAAAAAAACAGTGGTCTGATATTTTTGTTTCTTAATGCGGTGCCCTTGTTTCACACATATTTAATCTCCATAGACTCTGCTGAGGCTTGGTGCCTTGAGAGCGGAGCTAAGAAGAAACATCCTCCCCTCAAGAAGGCCTTACCTAGGAAGCATGTGAGCAGGAACCTGTTGGGAAGCAGCCTCCTGTGAATGATGGAGGTGAGAGATGCTGAATCTTCTGAAGGCGAGAGCTGCATCTACACTAGCTGGGGCAGTTTCCTGGTACTAGCAGACTCCAAGCGCTAGTGAGTCATTCCAGTGGACGTCCTTCCTCTACAGCTGCCCTTGGGGTAATCTATTCAAGGATGGCTATACCCTAAGCTACAGAGGGAAAGAGAGCTCAATGGCTAATTGTTTCCTTGTATATAAAAAAAGGAATGAACTCAACCCCTCTGCCAGCTTCACATGAGAAGTCAAGTGCAAAGGGGTTCTGCGACCTTCCTGATATCACAGATGTTGCGGTGTTAGCCAGCAGCCTGTTATACTACAACACACCTTCAACTTGAAGTCGACACTGGCTTGAAAGGATTTACTTGCTTCAGAAGCAGCCTTTTAGGAAGAAAGAGTAAAGAACATATACTAACTTTGCAATAGATTGCAAGAAGCATGCTGACCATAGGTACCTCAAATTGCCTTGGAAATATTTCCTAGGACCAAGGAAGTATGAGGCAAAGCAAATGCGATGCCTCAAAATTTACTTCGGCTTAATTTCTTTAGAATTTAAACCCAAACCCAAGATCTTATGAGTCAAAGACTCTGGAGTATTTCAATCTGCCAACGAGTGTCCTGTACCCAAAAGAAGAGAAGGACCCTTAAGTCCACACACGTGCGCCATTCTGGGAACCCGAAAGAGAAGGAGCCTTGAGTCCACGCATGTGCGTCCATATCTGGGAACCCGAAAGAGAAGGAGCCTTGAGTCCACGCACGTGCATTCCTTATTTGGGAACCAGAGAGCAAATCACTCTTCTCAGGGAAAATGTTCATTGTCTGAACAGAACCGTGTTCTTTTCAAATTAAAGCTGTGAGTGGGAGGGCTTGTGTTCTGGAATAGAGTCTTTCTTCCCCTCGCCTTCACCCCATGTTCCTTGGCTACACGTTATTATGTGATATTCAGGACTGTCAAACCTTCTGGAGCCATAGGCACTCTGCACACAACCAATCTCAATGTGCATTATCAAAATTAGATCTTTTCTCTGCAGAATGACAATTATGTATTGTATGGTTACATGCTTATGAGTCTGTGACACCGTATTGTTAGACTCGGGGTACTGACTTTTAACAATATGTTACCTTATTATATTTGGTGTCGCATTATGCCTGGATTGCAGCAGCATTTGTCCCGTGGCCCCTCTCATGCGGCAATTAGTTTCTCAGCAAGTGTCAAGCAGTGTTGGGGGGAAGAGTGGGTGAAAGGTACCCTGTAAATGGTTTTCTTTTACAACTGTCACTTAACTACCCCTCTTCTCCACAAAAGAACTTCAACCTCTCTGGAAAACCCAAGTTTATGTGCTCATCAATAAAATTGCCTCTTAACAGAACGGTGACTCCAGTTGGGAGTTCAAACATTCCAAAGTCTTGGATACCACTCCATGGTCACAGCCAGCGGGGGTGGGGGGGTGAGAGAGAGAGAGAGAGAGAGAGAGAGAGAGAGAGAGAGAGAGAGAACATAAGAAATCCCTGTATTCATTTCTATAAACACAAGCTCAATGCAGTTTAAACTCATAAACATGCTAAAAAGAGAGAGAGGTAGCCTGTTACTTTGTCATATATTTTTATAGGCCTTTCTGAATGGTTTCGGGTTTGACATAGTAACTGCCTGTTACTAGAAATAAACTGTAAGTCAATTCCATGCTGCCATAACTCACTGCTCAGGGTTGTTCAGAAAGATTTAGTGATGCCCGTGATGGACAGTAAGCCTCTTGATGTTTGCCTTTCCACTGCATGTTTTTGTCATGCCTCCGGCTTTCCGACCTCAAGAGACCCGGAAGGAAAAGGCTTCTCCAAAGGTGCCACTATTCCCACCCTGTCAGGAAAAGACCTGTCCTTGCCAGAAAGCAAATGAGACATTCTCTCCTTGTCTCGTTGGGTCTGTCTGCCTCCCTTGTTTTATTTCTAGGGGTTGACAGTTCTTGCTCCTAAGGAGTGACCTGTTTCCGAGAGAATAAATTACACCAAGGTCACACGTAGCACCCAGCAAGAATTAGGTGCCTGAAAAGTAGCAATACCTCATCTCCTTGGCTGGCATTTTCTTTTGGCTCAAGGCTTTGGCTGCATCTCCACCATGTCACGCACCCAGATGGCAAGTGAGAAATCCATTCAGCCATCTGGCTGTTTCTGTCTACACAGAGCCATGCATCTGGAGCCATCTGGGAGAAGAACTGGATTTTGTCATTTGCTGCCTGGTATTTGGTGTGGTGTAGATGCAGTCCTGTAGAGGACTGAAGAGCCTAGCAGCCCCCACCCCGCCCCGTGCGAGAGGCTAAAAGGAAGAGTCTAGGCTAATGAGGCCTAGTGCGCCATTCTGAAGAACAAATGGAAACTTCGTGGATTGCGGTGTAATGAAAACGGTAGGAACTAATAAGGGAAAGACCATTGTTTATTAAACAAAGCAAACTCTGAGTGCTGGGCCCAGTGATTATTTGTCAGCTTAGTTTGTCCCAGACAGTTAAGAAAATATTCCCCAGGGCATATTTTTTACAATTCTTCCCTGGAGTTGGGCATTTGTCTAAAAGACATCTCAAATGGACTCCTGTGCTAGAGAATCTGGCTGAGCTTTTAAAAGTATGACTTCCAAGCCCTAATTAGTGTCTCCTCCTAGATACCCTCTCTATTTCTCAGAGTTTGTCATAGAATAAATCATGAAAAAAATTTATAAACCCCTTCCCAAGGGTGATGTTCAATGGGAGCGTCACTGCCTTCAGCAACGTTAAGACCTTAGCATTGGGAGATGGAGGTGGAGGTAGGAAGGGAAAGGAATTGTGCCAAAATGGGAATAGGAATTGTACAAATCAGGGTCTCCCTGATATTGCAATTAAACACCCTGGGATTCTGGGGCCCTTCCCTCTTCCCAGATCATTGCTGAAACTTGTCTCTGGCAGGGCCTGGCACCTTCCCTTGGTGTTGGTCTCTTTAGACACAAACTTGAGTTTTCATACCAAACACAGTGAGCTCACATCTAACCAACAACAACAACAAAATAATCATGATCCGAAGCTTTGAGCCTGGGAAGAAGCAGGGAAGGAGATAAGCGGACCGATCAACACAACAGAACACCCCAGGGCTTGAGCCCAGAGCCTGGATCTGACCTTGATCCAGGAAATGTTGGAGGGCGCTAGGACCCTGAGAAGAGGAAAGTGAGGTCACTACAGGTAAGCTCAGAAGAAAAGAAGTCCAGAGGCTCCAACCACACATTTAAATGCTGCACTCACATTTTATGAATCACACTCTTAGTTTTAATTGCTTCTTTTACTATAGGCCAATTAAGGATGGGTCTGGAGGGCAGGGATCATTCCCACAGCCTCTGAGTTTGAGAGGTGGGGCTAGTTTAGCCTAAGGCACCCATTCACACTTCTATTAAAAAAAAAAAAAAAGACTGAGCATACCATTAAACACCTCGGGTGGGAAAGCTTACTTTACAAGACTGAAAGCAAATACTGAAGACTAAAAGTTTCCCTTTGGCCCCATCTCCTGCTTCCAAATAAATCAACTACAGCATTGCTCCTTGTCTGAATCCTGCAAAGCTAAACACCAGTAGCTCCAGCAGCGCCAGCGTTTCTTCTTGAGAAACTGCCAGTAAATTGGAGGATCCTGGGAGTACCCTTCTGTTTATCTATAATAGATCCCTGCATCTTCATCCCATACTAGCACTAAAGACTGAGAGTTATAGAAATACATCTGCATCCATATGGATACATTATGTGGACATACGATTCACTTCTTGGTGTATTCCCAGTTTTCACAGAACACCTCCAGAACTGTACATCCCTGGAGAACATATTTAGCGCACAGAGAGATAGAAAGCATGTTTATAAGCTACCCATTATACCTGACATCCTTTGACATACGTATGAACTATTTCCCCCTGCTCTGTTTTCTCGTAAGAAAACAAAAATTCACGGAATGTATACAAATACGGCATTCGGCCAGGCATTTCTGAAGCATTTTAAAATCAGCCTTGAACCTGACCATCACATGGAGCAGGACAGTCATCCGCACCCCACATTTCAGCAACAAACACGTCTAAATGTTAATTTTGAGGAGCCAGTGGGGGGTGGCAAAAGGGTCAAGCTGAAGAGCACATGCACCAAGCAATAGCAAATAGCATTTCTCGCTTACAGGTCACTGGTTCAAATCCCACTCCAGTCAGCGGGACCCCCAAAGCCGTGACCATTTAGTTGCTCGGGGATCTGGTGAATTGAGTTGCTATGGAAAGTCTAGTTACCATCCCAGCTGGACATCTAATCAGAGCAAACAGATTGTTTGTAACTCACCCCTGGTCCCCCAGCTTCCTTCCCTTCCCCCATTTGTCATGGCAATGTAGATTTAACCCAGAAACCCCAAAAGACTGGCTCTAGAGCAGAAACCCTGCCCTCCCATGCTCAGAAATATAAGCTATCTAAATATTAAAACACACATAGAGAGAGACAAACACACAACACGGATGTCCAGTCGCTGCCCACAGTCTCATACCTTCTGCTGTGAAGTCACTACCTTTTGTCCACACCAGATTTGCTGCTATTTGTTTTCCTCAAGTGTACATATCATACTACTTTCATATAAAAAAGTACTTTTCTAACTTAGGCTACAATGAAGCATCCTCATTTTCCTAATGAAGGAAGGAGGCATCCAGATAAAAGTAAAACAATTTATTAGATTTTTTGCTCCTGCTCCACTGAAACAAAATAGTAAAACCAGCTTGGCAGCTTCCACAAGGACCCAGCATGTGCTCATTAACTCTTTGCCAGGTACAAAGGTGTCCTAACAGCTCTGTTTTAATTCCATGATCTGGCCCATAATCCAGTGCTAAACAATAATTAGTATTGACTTGTTAAACAGTGGTTGAAGGCTTCTTTTAAGCACCTCAAATATGCTTTAAGTTCCACAGACAGAGAATCAAAGGGATGGGGAGGCATAGTTAGGAAAAGAGGGAGAGGCAAGAAGGCATTTGGAGTGTTTTTAACTGTGAAGAACGAATTGTCCTCACGCCTGGTCACTTTGCATGCATTCATGCATTATTTCCAGACCCACACAGGCTCTTTACTTCACCCCATGCCTGCTCATTGTTGGAGGAAGCCTTACCGTCCTTAATAGCTTGCCCCTACCCCACAATCCTTTTTACCTCGTCAGACTGACCAAATGCAGGACAATTTTCTCCCCTTATAATGTGGCTTAAGTTCTTTCCTGCTAATAGCTCTTTTCATCCCGTGCAGCAAGTTTCATTTAAAATCAGCAAGGATAAAGGCCCCTGACACTGAGCTTTCCAGGGTATCATTGATTGTCCAATTATGTATTTGGATAAACAAAAGAGGACACTGACCACACTTGCTGAAGAAGTGCTGAATGTACCCATCTGGCCAGAGGAAACAGGAAGCTGCAACCCCAGGCTGCGCCAACTGGAGAGAGAAGCAAGGCTTGCTCGCCTCCCGCACACTACTTCCCTCCTATAACTGCTTGTGTATTTGCCTCTGGTACCCCACTACCAGAAGACAGGAAAGCACAAGATATGGGAGGGGCCAAAAGAAAGGTTTAAGAAATTTCTGATTGTTCCATTCCCTCTACACATGGGTGGAGTCAGGTGTTCAGGATCCAGACGCTGGGCTTCTGCTCAGAAAGCCGAGTCACAGTAATACGGGGTGTAGGAATAGATCCCCATCGTGTGCCAGTTTTGCAAGTCACATAGAGGCAACTGAAGTGTCTCCCCCTCATCCCTCCTTCCTTCCTTCTCTTCCTCCACCCAGTCAGTGTGAGTACTTCTGAACATGCTTTAGCCAAATAAGATATGGTCCTGACATTTAGACAGCCCTACCTCCAACCAGAGAGAACAAACCATGAATCCAGAATTACAGTAGCAATTAAAGTATAATTAATTAATAAGGGCAGGCAATAGGAGAGGCAGCACTGTAGGCAGGGTGGACCTGGTCAGATCATTCTTCCAGAGCGTTTGAGTTTGTGCTAGGACTTGAAATGAAGGGAAGGTTGTTATTTATTTATTATTTATTTTCTTAAATAAAAAGAACAAGTCACATTTGTGGATTGCAAGGAGTGTGGCACTCTTGGTGGAGGTGGTCACTAAGGAAGAAAAACAGGCTGGGAAGTGGGAAAATAGTGGTTTCACTTAGCATGTAATCCATTTCTTAGTGCTTCGGAAGGCTGCAGTGGAAATGGCCAAGGAACAGGTATGTGTAGACAAGTGGGACTCAGGTCAAAGACTAGATGAAAGCATAGCTTTGGGTGTCATCAGAAGAACTGCAGGGTCACCAGGACCTCCCCACTAGAAATGACAAGCATTACACTGGGACCCTTTATTTATGGAGCAGAAAAAGTGCACATTTATTAAGACCCATTCTATAGAGAAGGCCCTTTTTATACTGTCAGACTGTAAAAACCATGCATGAACGTTTGTGGACCACAGACAGAAATGAAACTGAAAAGAATGGGCTCTTAGTGCTTCTCCAGTACCATTTCATTTTTTCAAGGAAGAAACTAATAGTGAGAGATAATGGTTGCACCATAGTTTTTAAATCCATTACCATCTAAAGACATCCATGTTCATGTGAAATGCTTTTGTTAGCTACATGGAAGACGCGAGGCCTAGCCTGAGAGGGAAAAACATTGGAGTTACACCTCCTTCTGATCATTGGATTCATACACCCATTTAGGAATTAACTAGGCTAGAAAGGAAGGGATAGTCCAAATGTCCAAATACCACCTATTCTATGGGGGGCAAGGACTTGCAAATCGGGCATAAAGAGAACAGAAATACGGAGCAAATTCACAGAAGTCTGGTGAAGAGTAGAAGTGAAGAGGAGAATGAAGTGAAAACGTTTCTTTGACTTCAGTGTGGTAGTACCTGTGAAAAGCCCAGACAAGGCTAGATCAGTGTAACACATGAAATCCAAAGGACTCTGTAGTCTGCTTATCGCCAGCTCTAACCTCCCAAGAGGGATGGACTGCGGCATTCTGTATCTACTCAGAGGCCTAGGAACAGGAGTCCTCCAACTCATGAGTCTACAAGGCGAGTGGAGATGCCAAGTATGGCAAAGATCTAGACTATGACCTCAAACGCATCTGAGCTGAGTGGTATGGACTTGGATAAGTTGTGTGCTATGAACTTGGATAAACTGTCTTGTATGAACTTGGATACATTGTGTGGTATGAACTTGGATAAGCTATCTTGTATGAACTTGGATAAGTTGTGTGCTATGAATTTGGATAAGCTGGGTGGCTCCAGACATTTTTCAGAACCTTAATAAACACCTGCGTTAAGTGACAAACCCTACCAATCTCACTTGGTTCTTAAGAAGATAAATAAAATAATGGATTGTGTCTGGCTCAAAATAGATTATCAGTGTAGACAAATTCCCTTCTCAAGGACATTTCTTAACAGGGTATTCAACTCATCCATACATAGACAAATACATAATTAATATTTTTCAATAAATTATTTCTATACTAAACAGTAAGAGCCAGCAATGGATCCTTATTCCAGAACTTTGCTTAGAATGGTTGTGACAGATCCTGTTTATGGCATAAGTAGGGGACTCTACTGGTGCCATTAGTAATTATGAAGAAAGCAAACCAGGGACCTGGGACAAAAACAGGTGAATTAGATACACACACACACACACACACATACACACACACACACACACACACACACACACACACAGACACACACCCAACCTAGTCACCCTGAAGAAGAATGTTTAAAGATTAAAAGTCCAAACCAGCCTCCTCTTCTATGGGTGCAGTTTGTGTCGCTGCCATTAATTCCCTCAGCCTCCAGTCTCCAAATCAGCCGGTTAACTGTGCATGTGAGTGGCTACGAGCTCCAGCTGTGGGATGGTACCGGTCTAGAGGGTCACGCCCCTTGAGTCCCACATGTCCCACTGTTGCCCACTGCAGACTTCCCACACACCCACCCAAATAAGTTGGGATGTACAGGAAGAAAAGGATATAACACAATAACAGTACCAAAAGTAGAGCATGGGTTAATTAAGGCACACATCTTCCACAAAGAGACAGTCTATGAAATGTCATCCTCTTTGGGTCTCGGCTGTAAAGTCTGACAATTATCTTCAAATAGTTTTTAAATTAAACTGATTCCAAGACTTCTTTTTTTGAGGCAGGGAAAATGAATGACAGGAGTGTAGAGAATTTCCTCAGTCACTGGAGCACACGGAACTGAGCTTTGGAAACAGCTACTCCACACCTTAAGAGAACAGGGACGGCCTGGATGGTTCTGAGGATAGACAGGTGCAATGAAAGGACAGAAACAAATGCAAGTGACCAGGAGCAGGTACTTGTCCCCACTACCCTCCACCATTAAGTCAATCTGGCGGCAGAAATTCGGTCAAGCCTGAGAAACAGCACTAACCATGAAGCCGCCGCCAATATTCTGGACTCCGGCCCCTCCGGCTCCAGCTTGACGCTTCTTCCCTAGGGAATGCTGAGTGGATTTCCCCAACAGCTCTTCCTCCTCAGGACATACGACTACCTCTGTACTATGCATGGGTGCGACCTTGCTTCTGCAGAGCCAAGTTCTCTATACATGCAGCTTGTGGTATGTGGGGGAAGATGATGGGTCAGAATCTCAATTCTAGGCATTTGTGAAGTGGCCAATTACAAGCAACACTGGCAATAAGCTGCCCTTGCCCTTGTGCCTGGTGTTCTAGTAAAATGAAAATCTAACCCACATCCCAAAATGTACAAAGACTCAAGTGACTTGAGAAGTCTCTCTGGCTGGACAATTGGGGACAAAAAGTCCACCAGACCCAGCTGAGTGAAATTAAAATGACAAGGACATGTATGTATACCACATTTAACTTTCTACAGATACTTACTTAGCCTACTGTACTGGAGTGCTGAACAGACTTCGCCCGATACTAGTTTTCCACAGTAAGCAATGAGGAGAGTTGACTTCAGAGTCAAAAATGGGAGGCAAAAAGGATTGCTTTGGAGCTACCTAAGGAGGGTAGACCAAAGTGGGCTCATGACAAAGAAGACTGAATACTTTAGTAAGTCAGTCTCTCAAAGTTTCAATTTTCTTATCCATGAAATGGGAGTGAAATCCAAAACTGTACCACCAGAGTAGTTAATCTGAGCAAAGTATCTAAATGTGCCAGGCCAATCATAAGAATAAACAAAGGGTAGCATATATGAAAATATTTTACTTGCTTTCCTGTTTCTCATATATGTTCAATAAATTTCAGATTTTTTATTTATTGGCTCAAGGCCAATTACTAGAGGGCCAAAAATTTTCCAAAAATATTTTAAGACTTTAGGAGAAAAATTCTAGGAACAAAATTTTTTGAATTGCTCATGTCACTTGAAGGATAAGTGTGGGGCAAAGTCTGCAAGTGACTGTCCCCGGAGGACCACACCCCTGTAGTCTCTACAGTCTTGTTAATGCTGTTGTCCCTGCTTAGCTTCTCTTTCTTCCCTTTGATCCCCTTTTGGTGCACTCTTCCCTAAAGAAACCCCACTCATCAAAATCCCTCTCTTCAATGTCTCCCTGATTTAGGATCCTGACTGTTAGCTCCCCTAAATTCCGATGGAACTCATTCTCACCCTTTTGTTAATGACTGATAAATAGCTATTCCCTTTCTCGGGGTCATTTGCATTTCAAATAGGGATTCCTGGAGAGTCCCTGCTCTGAGGAAATAACACAGGGATGAGGGCCATGCCCAACAGAAACACCGGCCATATCATCCTGAAAATTATCTTCTGCACAAACCATACCGGATGAGAAATTGCCAAATTTGGCTATTCATCAGCCTCTCCAACGATGATAGCTCTGGTTCCGCAGGGATGTCATGACTGGGCAAGATAGAGAGTGGAGAAAACAGAGAAGGACACATGGCCTCCCTGGAAAATGTACCCAGATTTCAGTTGTTCCCGGGGAAGCACTTCACTCTGCCCTATGCAGGCCTAGTTGGGCTCAAGCCTCAAGCTGTTGAAGCAGGTGGACCCTCCCTAGTTCCTCCTTCCCACAAGCCATCCCTGTGCCGTGGGGGTTTCTTGTTCCGATTTAAATTTTCTCAGCCAGGGTTCTAATCTGCACCACACCAAGAGTGGAAACATTTGTAGGAATCATTTCCCAAGAAACTTCAAATGCATTTCCAGTAAACTGCACCTCAACCTACACCGCTGACTGCGTCGTTTAGCGGTGGCACACCCACTGTCTTAGTTACTTTTCAGTTGCTGGGGCAAAACCCCATGACCAAAACAACTTACGAAAGAAAGCTTTCATTTGGAGCTCATGGTTCCAGAGACTGAATCCATGATCACCATGGCCGGAAGCATGGCAGCCAGCAAGGCACTGAAGAAGCAGCTGGGCCCTCACATCTCAGTCCACCAAAACAAGGTGGGGGGGGAATGATGAACTTTGGAACCCTCACAGCCCACTCCCAGTGACACGCCTCCTCCAAGGCCACGCCCCTATCCCTTCCCAGTCAGAATCAAATATTCAAATATACCACCACACCCACTGAGTTCTTTAGCGCTTTCTTCTTACCTAGGGAAGAGTTAACCCAACATGGGGTAAGTTTTCTGCTGAGTAAGTGTGGAGGATAAAAAGTGTCCATTGAGAGGGCTGGACATCCGAGTGGCATTGTCTGTCAGACAAGCTATACACAGGGTTAGCTAAAAAGGGTTCTGAAGTTCCACGCTGAAGTTCCACACTTTGGGGAAAGTATCGAGTGTCTTTCCAGGAGGCTAGGGGCTGTCTTCCTGCCCCTTCAGTCTGCTGCCAAACGTAAACAAAAGTTTTTATACGACAGGGGTTGAGGGGCAGTGGCCCCAAAATCTACAAAGTCAGAGGAAAAATATAATTAATAACAATTCCTCCCCGGCCTGATAGCTAAAAGAATACCAAAGAGAAAACAAATGAAGTTAGTGAGGGGACATGGAGGCGGCGGCAGGAGTTTCCCCTTTCTCTCCTGGGCTGGCAGTGTTTGTGTCGCTTGAACGTGACCCCTTGAAGTAAACAAGAGTTTTCTTTTTGTAGGTCTTGGTTTTCATTTTTCGTAATCTGGTTTATTTGACCCTCTTTTTCTGATAATGAAGGGCCAGGGACCATGTGGTCCAGACACATCCCTCCAAAATGCAAGTGAGAAGAGTAAAGACTGAGGGCCCGGCAGGGCAGCCCAGCACACCCAAGGCCTGTCCTGCTGCCTCTCCTTACAACCCACTTTTCTCTGCCACTTCTTTCCTTTCCTAGTCTCTTCTCCTCTCCTACTCTTTTTCAGAGCCTTCCCTTCAGAGACCAAAGAAAAGCCATCAAGGACTGAGTACCAGGTTTTGTTTCCTACTGGGAAGGTTGGCTTGCTTGAACACACTTTTTGGGGTCTCCTTGGAAACAATGAAAATTCCATTCATTTGACAAATAATAATAGAACAACCCTCCGTGCTGGAGGCTTGATCCTGTTGCTGTCGTCTGCAAACCCACCGTCAGTAAACTTCTCAGAGCTTTGATATCCCGCGCAGGCACACTGCAGTAGCCACCCTTTCCAGAGCAACTCCAGGGGCTCCCTGTCTGCTGACAAGGGACCTTGGAGAAGGACATGCGGCAAAGACCCGTGCACCTGCCGCATTCTCCTGTGGTCCATGACACTTCTGAATCGTTGGCATCTTTGTTGCAGCCTTTTGTCAATGCCATTTAAATGAATTTAGAATAATAATTTTATTAAAATGTTTTAGATGCCATATCTCCAATCCATAAAATTTATTGTACTTTTATGCAGAATTATACTGGAGTTGAAACATATAAATCAATTTATAAGGTCTAATGACACACAAACGCTTAAAAACTAAAGGCGATGTAGTAAATTCAAATTACCATTACAAATGTAAGCTTTGTAGTCAGTGTGTGACCTGCTAAGGATTATATTTAACTCCCTTGAGAGTGGTTTATCATAAAACTTTATACTTTTATTACAGTGAATTATTAAGTCCTCCATGACATGAGTCATTCCTCGTACTGACTATGGCTTTTTTAATGACACTATAATAGACATCTTGCTAATGGCAGGAGGGTTGCTACTCTGCGGCAAGAGGAGGGGTGGGGGAGGAGGGGAAAGGAAAAGACAATGCAAGAGCAGATTTCCCGAAGGACTGGCATTAACAATTGTACGCAGAAGAGTTCTAGCGGAAGCATAAGACGGCACACCTCTGCATGTTCTGTCCAGGGTAAACAATAGCTTTTACTGCTTGAAAGAAATTCCATTTCAAAGTCACAGGTGGGGAAGAAGGAATGGTCTCAATTGTCTTGAGCAATTTTAGGTTTCCATTAAAAACTTTAAAATCCATTCCCTGCTGCGGTGCCAGAGGTGGACTCCCTTGTATGCCAACAAGCTCTTTTTAATAACAGATCATTGCCATCCCATAAGGTAGAAAACATGGCTTTTCTTAACAGGAAACTCTGGGGTCCCTTTGAATCCAAGTGTCTCCAGCCTGACCAGACAAGTCTCCAAATGGTCTTCAAGGAGCCTGCAGGCTTCCGGAAAGCAACCTGCTTACTAGCTGTTCCCAGGCTCAAATCTATCTGAAGCCCCAGAAGCTTGCGTCTTACACTTTGCCATTTCTATAGAACCAGCATGGCAGAATTTAGGGATCCCGAGCCCCTGGCTCAAGAGAACGGCTAGTTCCAATAGAAGATACTCTGTATGGAAGTGGGTAAGAGGGCTACCAATAAGACAGAGCCATTGACCAAGAGATGGGGAAATGTACGTCTGGCCTAGCTGTGTGCATCTCTATGCAAGAATGACCTCTTTGTGCAATTTCCTCACGTGGTCTGTGATCGCCCCGAAGCTGTTCTCTGTTAGTCATCTCTCTGCACCCCTCCCTGTGGTCATTTGATCATTTTTGAGGTTATGATGCAAGAGCTATAGGTCTCCACTTCTTGACTTGCCAGGGGCTCTCGGGCACTCATTTACTAACATGGTTGTGTCCTGGCCATCAAGGTTAGAGCTACAGGGGAAACACACATCTCCTCTACCTACTTCATTCTGGTCTCTAAAACACTAGAGCTGTGAAGAGGGGCTTGCCAGTGCAGAGATCTGGTTATTTAGTCCAGGCAATTAAGTCAACTGAAGCACACTTGACAGACACCGACAAAGTGACAAGGTGACCAGCTCAAAGAAATCTTATTGGCTGCTTTGCATTTATAGTCACAGACAAGCTTTATATAAAACCAATTACTTCTCAGGATTTGGCTAAGGTCATGTGTAAAATGGACAAAGCTCCTCTCTGTATTCTTCTTTTTTCTCCTTCTCTCTCTTCCAATCTCTCTATCTCTTCCCTCCACGCACACACACGTGCTTAGTGTCAATTTGAAAAGTTTTACTAAGGAGTGCAACAAAATTTAACAAACTTAAATAGACTTTTACCTTAGTTATCTCAAATTCTTTCCATCCCAAATTCTGTTGTTTCCCTACTCCTCACCAAGCCTGGCTACTCTATTGCTTTCTTGGATATTTTTCCATAAGCACAAAGTCTTTGCATCCAATCTAACTTAGAATTTGTGGATTGCCTGTTTCATGCCAGGCCATTGTGCTGAAGGACCTAGAGTCGAGTTTCACAAACGCAGCACCATGTTCCCTAAAGACCAAGGCTAGATCTGAAAGAGTCAAGAAACTCTAGTTCAGTACAGTCTGTCACTTGTTTTAATCAACAAAGTTTCATTGGGACACAATCACACTCATTCATCAATGACTCATTGACACTCATTCACAATGGCAGAGCCACGTGGTCACAAATAAATTGTACAGCCAACAAACTCTAAAATATTTAAATCTGGTCCATTAGGAACAAATTGCTAGTCTTTCATCTGAGCAATGTACATCAAGGTGTTTGCTACGGAACCTGATCACCTGAGTTCTATTCTTAGGGCCCACATGGTACATACAGAGGATCAATTCTTGAGAGTTGACCCTGACTTCTACACATACACACATACAAAGTAACTAACTGTAATTTATAAAAATACCATTGGTATTCAGATTGTGTTGTATTAACCAATTTCTAACTCTAAAACACACACACACACACAAACAAAACAGATCCCCTGCATGTTTGTGACCCAGAACCTGGATCCCAAACCACTCACAGATAATCACATTTCATAGGCACATGGATGAAAGCAATCACAAGTGTTAGCCCAAAAGTCCACTGTCTGAGACAGCTCCTGTGTAACCCAATTGTGATTAACTTTTCCAGGAGACGCTCTCCGATGCTCTCAGATCTTAAAAATTCTTTTTATTACGAGTGTGTGCGGATATGTGCCGTGAGTATCAGTGCCGTGGATGCCAGTCCTCCTAGAGCTGGGGTTACAGGCAACTGTGAGCTGCAGGTAGGGGTGCTGAGAGTCAAACTCAGGTCCTCAGGGCAAGCAGCACATGCTCTTAACCACTGGCCTCCCCGAGCCCTCCCCACTCTTCTTAAATCTTTTTCCTCAGTGACACGAGTTGTTCTTAACACACATTGCCACCAGGAATTCAACATCCACAAATTCAGTTTCTTTATTGGGAAAACATTTGTGCATCTATTTCTTCTCACTTGATGGCATGAGATACTTGGACTGAATGTTATTATTCAGTAGCCAGAAAAGGAAGCTGACCTCATCTACTGGTAGAGGGGATCCGTTTAATTCAACACACACACACACACACACACACACCACAAATTCAGCAGCAATATCTAATTTGAGAGGCCCACAAGTGCCTATCAAAATATCTGGAGATGGGCTTCTCTGAGCAGCTGTAGGACGGAACAGGGGACCCACTCTGGAAGCTTTCCATCAGCCTTGATTTCCCTTGGGGACCAGGCATACTGTGCAGTCGGTAGAAAAGAGAAGAGCATCCTACTTAAACATGCAAAGGTTCTGATAACAACCCCAGTAAACTAGCCCTAGACAGAACAAACTCAGAGTGCATCCTATGCTATGAGATGCTCAGAGACCTGAGAAAGAAAACCTCAAAGCTGGGCAATTTACATGGCCCAACTTAACTTTCCCTAAAGAAATACTTATCGGTTATTTATTATGGGTTCAGTACTGGCTTGGTATTGAGTAAATGATAGGTCAAAGAATTTGTAGTCTAAAAACACACACACACAGAGTGGAGGAAGGAGAGAGAAGGGGGGAGAGAGAGACAGAGAAGGAGAGAGAGTACAATGCATGCATGTACATATTCACCCAAGAAACACCTTAATAGTTTACGTAGGTACTACTGAAGCCTAAATTCCAGAGCTACTGGGAAGTAAGTTGGGGGGGGGGCTTCAAAGTTGCTAGCCAGCATATGTAAGAGAAGGACCTAGGAATTTGCAGACAGTAGCTGGGCTCGAGAAAAGGAGGGATTTTTCTCACCAAGGGCAGATCCCCTGGGAGAAATTCAGGGACAGAGGATCACTGGAACCAAAGCTTCATTTGGCTTTCTTCCTTAGCTTCAGTATCTTCTCAAATACAGTCTCTGGGAAGCACCAGGGAGCATTGGGTGATCTGGAGAACACTCTAGAAACGTTCTTCAAAGTCATAAAGCACTTTTCTGTTAATTATCTCCCAGTGACCTCTCAACAGCCCTACAAATTAAAAGTTATTAATTGTCACCATTTCAAAGACTAGGCTGCTCTGCCTGGCTTTCCAAGAGGTTAAGCAGGGAGACACGCACCCGTGTGTGCGCGCACACACACAGAGTGGGAGGAGAGGCAGTAATAAAGTTAGCAAATAGTCGTGCTGGAATCTTAATCCAGTTTTTCAAGGTTCTTTCACTGAGAGCCTGTGGGGAGAAGAGGGGAGAGAGATGCTTTCTTATCATAAAAAGCCCAGTAGCCTGAGCTGGGGTCCTAAATGGGCTTCCTTAGCCCTCAGGCCCCACCTCTAAATGACAATACCATCTAATCATTAGAAGACAAAGACAAAGCCCAGTGTCTCCAGTGCTCCCTGTGATAAATTAGGGCTCCTCTCCTTTATACACACACACTCAAGGACTGCAAAGATGTTAAGGGAAATAAATGAAAAATCCGAATATTGCCCCAGGGCAGACTTTAGCTTGTTTTGCACAATCAATTCATATTTCAATTCCTTGGCCTCTTGCTAAATCTTAGAAGGAAGAAAAGAGGGTGAAAGAGAAATTGAACACTGAGGCTGGAAAGATAGAGGCCACCTTTTGGTGTTCAAGCTGGGTCGTGTTGGATACAAAAGACAGAAACAGGGCCACATGAATGAGTCTTCCCAGGAGCTTGAAGCAGGGACTTCCTGCTTTGAGCTCATGAATCTCTTGCTGAAGAAACACCTACCTGGTTTTCCAGACTAGAAATGGGTTACATTTCAAGCTCAACCAGAGCAGCATGTAGTGAAAACAGGCAAGGGAAAACACCCTGTCCCTCCCTGGCTTGACCCCAAGCATGAGACCAGGACCAAGGTTTGTTGCACTGTGTGACTTTGTGATACTCCTTGGCCCCTGAAAACCCTCACACAGCACAGCTCGTGTGCACACTCCACGTCTCCTCGCCCCGTTCCACAGCCTATGACAAGGGTCCTAAATGCATGTGAGAATCTTCATTGGAATCCAGATTGATGAAGAGTCTGCCTCCTGGCAAAGTCCGGTGTCTCTCAACATCAGACAACAGATGGCAAGACGGAGGCTTTAAGTGAACCAGGGATGACTCCACAGGACGTCTTAATTGGAGCTCTGTGAAACCCACCACCGTCAAGGGGCAGCGGAAAGGGTACCTCCTTCAGGGCCCAGCTTCCCTGCCTCATCATTCTGCCACTCCCACCTGCTGCTCTTGCTGGCTGCGTCAGCGTGCACTCAGGGACAGAGCTATGCGAGGTTAAGAGCAACATTTGGCCTGTGTTTATTTTCGTTAGGATCCCATTCCTGAGATCAGTAAAGCCAAGACCCTGGCCTTGCGGCCTGTGGTTATGGCACAATACACATACTTTACAATTTTAAGTGGCTGAAAAGAACCAAAAGGAAAATGAATATGAGATGTAATTCAAATGTCAGTTTCCCCGCTTTTCAACGGAACAGAGACCTATTGGTTGTTTGATTGACTGCTGTCTGGGCTCACATTCACAGCTCAGAGCTGGAGAGCTGTGATAGAGACTAGAGCCTAAATCTGCTCTGGGCCTGTTTGGTGATGAAAACTTAAAAATGTTTGAGGTATAAGAGAAATAAAAGAGAGATGTGGCAAAGAGGGAGAAGGGAAAAGGGGGGACAGAGAGAGGCATAGAAAACCAGCCCAAAGAAAAGTAATGCATAGAGGCCAGTGGAAGGGCCGCGAGGCAGTCATGGGAGGAGCCGCAGACTTAGGCTGCAGCAGAGATGGTACATGGTACCTCCCGCCAATCAGAGACTCTGCTGGGAGCAGAGACATCACGTGTGGCTATCCAAGAAGGAATGTGAGGAGGCCTGTTGTGGGGCCAGCAGGAGCTAAATGGTCAGTCAACATTTCAGACTCTCCGAGAGGGTCGGGTTTCCTAGGTCTGAACAGTCTTCCAGATTCAAGCTTGTAAGCACCATTCTTTCCGCCCCACCTTTCCCCTTCCAGGCTCCCAGTTAAAGCAATTACAAAGGGAAAGCCAGAGTTTCTTGGGGTGCTCCTACTTCCTTCAGTCCCTGGGCTGTGTGCACCTCATCTCAGCCCAGATCACAGGACCACCTGCTCTCAAGTTCAACACTTAGACCCTCCGACGGCGAGATCACCTGTGCACACGGGCTGCTCCCTCCATCTGGGCCCTCTCAGCCATTCCCACACAGCACTTGACACACTGCCTTTGGTAAGGTGACAATGACAAACTGACCCACTACCGTGGCCACAGCACTTTCCACCTGCCCTTCTCTTGGTCCTCACTTACTGTACTACTTGCTTTCGGCTCACTGGGACCAAGTACCAGAACGAAACAACTCCAGAGAGGAAGGATGTATTTGGAGTCCTGGTTTTGGGAGATTTTGCCCCTTGGGTTAGGGAGGCATGGCTGAACAGCTCTGCCTGGAACAGCGGAGACTGTGGTGGA